>JAECUM010002838.1:0-63590 GCA_016617855.1 Megalonaias nervosa
CATTATCATCATTGTATATAACCATTATCATCATTGTATATAACCATTATTTTCATTGTATATAACCATATATCACCTTCATTGTATATAACCATTATCGACCGCTCCGGTGGCCTAGTGGTTAGAGCGTCCGCCTCGGATGCGGGAGGTCGTGGGTTCGATCCCCGGTCGAGTCATACCAAAGACTTACAAAAATGGTACTAACAGCTGCCTCGCTTGGCGCTCAGCATTAAGAGGTCAGTGTTAGGACTGGTCGGCCTGGTGTCAGGATAATGTGACTGGGTGGGACATCATGCTACATGTCTGCGGCATGATGCCCCAGTGCTAGACATCACTATAAACTGCCACACTTCAGACATCTTAGCGATATGACTGAAAAATTGTTAAAGCTACGTTAAAAATCATAATCACATCACATCTATAACCATTATCATCATTATATATAACCATCATCTTCATTGTATATAACCATTATCATGATTATATATAACCATTACCATCATTATATATAACCATCATCTTCATTGTATATAACCATATATCACCTTCATTATATATAACCATCATCTTCATTGTATATAACCATTATCATGATTATATATAACCATTACCATCATTATATATAACCATCATCTTCATTGTATATAACCATATATCACCTTCATTATATATAACCATCATCTTCATTGTATATAATCATAATCATCATTGTATATAACCATATAATCACCTTCATTGTATATAACCATTATCATCATTGTATATAACCATATATCACCTTCATTGTATATAACCATTATCTTCATTGTATATAACCATATATCACACAGCTCCCTGACAAAAAAAGTCATGGGAGCTAATATTTTTTAATATTAAATAAACACTTATTATATAATGAATTTTGAAAATATCAATGTCATTGTTTCTGCGATTAAAAAATTACTACATAACGGTATCAATGTATCTGACAATCTTAATGCTGAAAAGATTCTATGTGATTTTGACTCATTACAACAACGAAAGAACGAGAACAGATTTACGTTATCCGCTGATTACAAGTTTATGAAAATTATCCAGCAAGGAATGTTAAAGTCACTGGCAACTGTCACTGATAATCAGGTAAAATTGTTTGTACCTCTCTCAAACGCTATTGACAAAATCAAGCTAGAATTATCTCATGAATACGAACAGAGAAAGATCATGAACTTTCGTATAAGACAATTAAGAGAGCATTGTGAAAATACGAGTGAAAATACGAGTGAAAATGACAGCGATAATGATGGACCCTGACAGAGTCAGGGACTGTGATAATAGCTAAACAAAATCCTTGGGAAAACTAACATTCTGCTTAGTATAATGCAACCTACACATATTGACAAGTATGGACAATCAGGATAGCTTTTGACATTAACTCGTATAAACGGATAACTACGATCATTATGCTTGACGGAGCGCTAAATCATTTGGTAATATTAAAAATACGGTAGACTAAACGTATTGAAACCTAATTTTTTGCAAAAATCTTTTGGAAAAGGAGGATTTTTATATATTTTCTGCGACAAATTGTACCGATCGTGGTACTATGTCAAAGTATTTGGCAGCAGAATTAATTGATTCAAAACTAATTTCTTCCCCAGTCTCTGTATTTACGGATTTAATAGCTCTCTTTCTGTATAATTTACACCTTCCTGTGTTTCCGAATTTACAATTTTGACTCTGTGTAGTAACTCGTAAATTGGAAATCGAATTATCAAGCTTATCACCATCGATGTGATCAACTACATATCCATCTTTGATTATTCCAAAATAACGCTCGTAGGTAAATATATGTGATAAATATTTATTTTTTCCAGCAGTAAATATAAAATAACCAGTATTATTAAGACTACCGACTAGTTTTTTCAATCTGCAGTTTCTAATCACACCTTCTCGAGACGCTTCATAATTTTTGATGATCGGATGCGCTACAAATTCGTTTTGTTCCATTTATATATATAATACTATTTGTCTAAATCATTGTTTTTTGAAAATCTAGCCAGATAATCTTCTTCGGTTTTTATAGGAGAATCATCGTTATATTTTTAATCGTAATATCGTTTCAACTCTCTGTACTTTTTACCACCGCATTGCGCACACAGTTGAGTCTTTCCTCGCACTCCAGCACTACACACAATACACGGTTTTGGTCCTAGACTCCCATTTCTGACGCATTGCATATGATAACTACAGTATTCATTCACACATGTTCTGTTACACGGAGACGTATAACCGATTTTTAGCCAGTTGCAGTGATTTGGTTGAATCATATACAAAAGATCAATATTCAATTAAATATATATTTGCCTTAATTATAATATGGAAGAATTATCCGTGATTGAACCCTACGCAACCAGATTCGATCTTGACAGACTACCTGAGTATAAACTTAGTATTTCGATGCAAGATCTAGCTTTAACGAATGCGGATATAACTAAACGTATCCGTGAGGCCAAGAAGGAATTTCGTGACGATGGTGCAGTTCATGCATGGTGAACATTCAGAGTTGAAAATATTTCTAATACGATGAATGACAATCATTAATCACCTTGATAATCAAAAATATTTTATTTTAATAAAATTTATTGTAAATACGGAAGAAGATATTTGGATTATTCGTGACAAGCGCGATCCCGTCCGCGTGCAGTCAGGAAATAATATCTTCTTGAACAATAAATCTAAACCAGGAATACTAACTGGTATAGATAAACCGTATTATGAGAAATCGTACCCTGTAACTGCGGTTGTCTATGGAATATTTCCGCTGAATAATAAACCTGATGTTGCGGATCTCAAACCGATGAAATTGTCATCACCGTTGAGAGCGTCAACGAGGATAAACTGCGTGGCTGAGCGAGTTACAGAACACTTTACAAACGCGATACGTGGTAATGGTTTAACTGATTTAAGACTTAAAAAAATAAATGCCTGGGCAGAGTCTGTTAAAGATACCGGAGCGTCTATCAGCGACGTTGCTGAGCTAGAGAAGAAATTGAGATTTCCAATAGCAGTGAAAACATTAACCGGAGAGATTTTGTACAAACCGAAATATATAAAAAATGGAACTCCGATAGATATTATTGATCATAACGCGCACGCATGGACTGCTGCAGTAACAATATTTCCACGAGATAGAACGGTTAAATTTTATGACGGTGATATCTTTGATTTTATCAAGAATATTAGTAAAACCGATCCTGTTTCTGTTTGGTTATTTCAGAGTTCTGAATATAATCATTATGATCAATTTGTACGACCTAATGGTGATATTTATCGTACAAAACTTCTCCATGAGGAAATGGAACATCTTGCGCAACGCCTTTGGCGTGAATATACCTCTGATGATGTCATAGTTAGACAATTATTGAATAACTGTTTTACTGTTCCGTCAGTCGCTGCTCATTTCGCTCAGGAGAAAAATTCATGGAAAACGACACGATCGGAATTTCTTGAAGATGTCAAGAAAAGTTGTATAGAATATGGGCACGGTGGATTATGGAACACCAAATATGATTACAATGATGTTATCTCGGTTGATATGGTAGCATGTTATCCTGGGAGTTTTCTTGGATATGGAGCATGTTCTAAATACTTTAAGAGATTCGGACATCCTACACATGAGATGACCAGGGTTGCAATAAACGGACCCCTTCCCAAGGATCCTTACCAGATATTGACTTAACAGGATTTGCTCACGTAGAATCATTCGAGTTTAGAGAAGATCTCCATGCGATTACTTATGCTTGGTTCGGAAGACATTTTTCAGAGCGACGTTGGGTTCCGATAGTACTATTGCGATATATGCTTGATGCTGGATTTTAATATCGTTGAGAGTAACTGAAGCGATTATATCGTATAATTCACAGAAGCAAGTTTGGTTACCAGAACCGGACAGATTTAATATCGATGATACCAGGAAAGAATTCCCTGATATTGATGAAGATCATGTCATTAAAATAAATAAATGCAGGAATGAACATGATGAGAAACTTGCAAAAGATCTTGGTAGAAAGATAATCGGTAAGTTTACTCAAGGAGGATCACATGATCATAAACGAGCGTGTACAAGATTGATTATGGACGATGCTGAACTAGATTTTATAATCGCTGATACGATGGAGAAAAATATATTTATAAACAGATGTAATGCTTATTTATCAGATGGAACAAAACTAGGTACCATTGTGAGCTATACTGATGGCGAGTCACCGCAGTTTACTCATTTAAGATCTTCGATGCTAGCGTACGTTTCGATAAATCTATTATCGATGATAAATAAATTTCCTCGTTACGCTGTCAGAGTCGCTACGGATTCATTTTATGTATACAAAAAATATAAAGATTTATTAAAACTCGGTAATGGTGAATGGGGGACATGGAGGATAAAACAAGAAAATATACTTAGTTATTCTGAATCTGCCGATGTTGAAATTGCGGAGACATATTACAGAAATAATAATCAAATATCAAAGTCATCTGCACCATCTGTATACGATCCTGTATCTAGATATAAAACCGTTTATCTTAATGGGTGTGGTGGTTCAGGTAAAACAACTCGTGCTATTAACTTATTTATAAATAATACCTCAGATATAATTGTTTTGACACCTACACATAAACTTTCTAGAGAAATAAAACAACGAGGAGTAAAATCATGTACATATCACAGTTTCTTTAGATGGTGCGGAGATACGTGGACTCCATCGCGGATGGGTGAAAAATATATACCTAAGTATATCATATGGGACGAGATATGCACGGTGTCGTTAGAAACACTAAAAACATTTCTTGAATGGTTGTTATTGAAGAATACTGCTGTGATTATGTGTGGCGATCATGGTCAACCACCACCCTTTGTTGGACAGTCTCCACATGAATGGTTGAAAACATTTGTAGATTATTACGAAGAAATAAATGATGACCATAGAGCTATTGATGAACCGCTGAAAGAGCTTAAAAGATTAATCAGACTGCAGCCAGATCAAATACAATGCGAGATACTGCGTAAAGTAATTGCAGAAATTTCTATAAATATATTTTGGATTTTATGGAGACCTGCTGATTTGATAGTCGCGAGTAGAAAGATAGTTCGTGATGAACTACAAAAGAAATTATTTACGTTACATAAAGAAAAGTTTCCGGATCTACATGTACCTTTGTGTTATCGCCCAGCAGATACTCGACGACAGAATATTGAAGTTGAAATACCAGGTGGAGACGCTGAAAATGTCCGAGTACAAAATCTTGTCTTGAATGATATCGTGTTGGTTGCTGTTGATGTTGTTGAGGGCGCGTTAAACATGGATAAATCGCCATGGACATTAGGATACGCTATAACAATTCACTCGTTGCAGGGATTAACTATAACTGATACTAGAATCTGGATTGTAGATGATCGTATTGAATGGTCGAATTTAGTCTATCTCGCCGTATCTCGAGTCAGGAGAATATCGCAACTGCGTAGGGTTATTGTAGATTATGTAATAACTGAAGAAATCACTAACAATGTCGATATCAATAAAAAAATTAGTCAGCTATAAAAAGTGTGACAAAAAAAATAAACGTGATTTTGATCTTGATACTGAATTTATTATAAAACTAAAACAACTACAGAATAATAATTGTGCAAGTTGCAACTGTAATATGTTATGGCAATATTCAAATAATAATCCAAGACAATTTACCGTAGACAGAATTCATAGTGATCTTGGTCATACACGTGAAAATGTAATGCTGACTTGTCTTGAGTGTAATCGACGTCGAGGCTCTGGACGTTTACAAAATTGAGCTTGGTGGTAATTGTGTATCCTCAGGAATTATTTGCAATTGTTCACGTACAAATCCACGCTGAGGGGCTGTAGAATCTAGTCTGTATATTGGAGGTCTACCAGTGGATCTAACCACGCTAGAAACTTTATGTGTAGTCACGCTCCAGATAGGATCGGTTGCTCTTTTTTTACCACCTTCAAGTTCGCCAGGTTCATATAAATATCTAACTGTAACATTACCTAATACTGGTTGAGGTTGTTGTCCGTTATAGCTACGGGGTATATATTTTTTTTTTTGATCGCATTAGAAGGTTTCATGGAAGTTGCACGAGTAATTTCATCATTTAACGCAGCTATCACACTCGGTAATCTTGCATCCCATTCACGAGATCTATCCTTGAGGTCAGTAGATATTTCCTTTGCATATTGGTATCCAAATAACCGCTCAGCAAGTGTTCTATTAAATCGTTCAACGATTGCCTGATCACGATGAATTTCAATATGTCCTTGTCTGATTTTAACGTTATGCTTGTTCATCAACGATGATACTACTCCAAGAAATTCTTTACCAGGATCAACTTGTAATAACCGTGGCCATCGTAGACCACCACGTTGATAAATGCGCTCAAACGCAGATGCAACTTCAGATGCTATCTTTGTTGATAATGGCTCCGCTTCTTTGTATCTACTCGCAACATCAACGACAGTTAACGCGTATCTATACGTGTATTGACGTCTACATGTTTTAATGGTATCGTGTGGTAAAAACAGTATATCCGCTTGATGAACTTCATTAGGAACGCTAACATCAAAATGCGCATACTGAATTCTTTTAGGTGGACTTAGGAAGATTTGCCATATTGCCTGTCGTGCTAACCATGATGCAGCAACATTACGTGAAACTTTTGCTGCTTCGGCGAGTTACTAATCGCTGCTTTACCTCTCCAGAATCCTCTCGGGGAATAATAAACAGATTCCATTATGATAGTTATATAATTAATTGCCAGCCCCTAGCACTAGTTTACCTTTCATAGCAGTTTTTACTAGAAAGCTAGCAAGAGATTCTCTGAGAGATTTATTAGGTATAGAATTTAATGCGTGAATCAATTTCACATCTGCGAGATGTCGTTGTTGCAAATCTTTACTTTTATGCGCGACATCATGAACGTGACACGCTTGATCAATCTTATTTACTGGATACTCTCCTGGTTTTGGTTGATCTTGGTTATCGAGTCTGATATCGAGACGAGTTCCTGGACCACAATAATTATATCCGGGTAAATGTTTCTCACCGGGGTATTTAGCCCATGGAGTTCCTGGTAATTTTCCTAACGAAGCAGCAATATCACCCCCACCTGTCTTTGTTGGAATAAATTTATATTTCTTGGTGCCACATTTCACACACTTACCTGTAAGTGCTCGTCTTTTATTTTTTGTTGTTATTGTCGTTAATTCAGTAGTAGGTGTAGATGCTCTGCATCGAACACAGTATAGACTCATATTATTTATTATATGGATATAATTGACTTTTCTGCGACACGAAAACAAGAACCAGTAAAACATCACCCGGCGCTACCAAATTCTATCAGAATGATTATAATAGGACCATCTGGAAGTGGAAAGACGCAA
Organism: Megalonaias nervosa; assembly: GCA_016617855.1. Classification (NCBI taxonomy): domain Eukaryota; kingdom Metazoa; phylum Mollusca; class Bivalvia; order Unionida; family Unionidae; genus Megalonaias; species Megalonaias nervosa. The sequence continues at coordinate 7,434 of JAECUM010002838.1, forward strand.
TTACTGCTTAATTTAATAATGAGATGGCTCAAGTGGGATAAATTATATTTAGTAGCACCATCTGTAGATGATCAGCGATGTTACGAAGTACTTAAAGATTTTAATGAAAACGCAAAATTGTTGCATGAAGACAGTGAAGTCATAGACTTTATTACTGATAATGATGAAGCGCCATCCGTAGATGATCTGGATGGATTCATTAATAACCTCGTGGTATACGATGATGTCATGCTGGACAAACAATCCAATCCAGCTCGGATATTTTCACGAGGCCGTCACAAAAACACAGACGTGATTTATGTTACACAGCGTTATACACAAATTTCAAAAGTGATCAGGGATAACTGTAACATTTTAGTTGTGTTCAACGGAGTTGATAATCATACGCTGAAAAATATTTATTATACTTGGTGTTCTGGGGACATGGACATGAACAAATTTAAAAATTTCTTTTCAAAAGCACAAGCTACTCCCTTTGGTTTTGTAACAATAAATTTACATGATCCGAGGTCAAGATATCGTAACGGACTTGATACAATTTTTGGATAAAAACCATAGCAGCAGAGAGGGTGAATGACATAAGCGTAGTGACCAGATTGTGAAAAAATCAGAAAAAATCTGGTCAATTAGAGAAGTTTTTACTGTTAAGCCAAAAACTTTTTTTTCAGCCTTCGTAGGAACCCTTAAATTTCAAAAATAAGGTCTCTACAAAGTTGTAGGGTCCACCCTCTCTGCTGCTATAGGTATGGCATGAGAACTGTACAAATCTTACCGCCCACTGCCGGATATCCATGCACGGGGCGTTTATATCCATGCACTGGGTGTTTGTCAAAAAGAGAAAGACTAATGATGATGATGTGTCTGAACATAACTCTCTGTGCATGTATGATTATAGAGTGACGATCTCAATTGTTTCCATGTTATGACCCGTTGGAAATTTGCCCTACCCATATGGCACTAAGGCATGACAAATGGATTGATGTAGGATGGATAGGCATTCTAGTCTTTTCATGCCCAGTAAGTTTATATATGATTATAGAGTGGGGATCTCAGTGTTTGTTTTTTTTTTTATATAAGTTAGGACCAAGTGGCAAATTGGACCCACCCCCACGGGAATGATCAATCGCGGTCCTCAGCTCTAAACGCGTAAACATTTTATAGGAGTGCGAGATTAAAGTTAATAATGACTTTTTTGTCGATGGTACGTGCCGAAACTTTGCTATGCAGAGATCGATGTAGCCGTTGATACTCTGCCTTTGACAAGTGATGGACCTATCAATTTAATTTAATTTAAATTGGAGGTTGGTGGTTGGAAGTGGGGTTGGCGGTTGGGGGTGGGGGGCTATGATGTTTATAAGAACATACAAATAAAGGGAAGGCAGGGAGGACTCAGTCGAATTCATTATCACTGAAGTAAAAACACCAAGGCCTATTTTCCCAGTGTAAAACAAATATGTAACCATACCATAATCAGTCCATAGGCATGCTGGTGCTGTGAAATGTGGGGGATTTCCTAGTCTCGGGTTTTTTTTCCTTTGTTATTTGCAAAGAAAATGGATACAGACTGTTTATAAAGTGTTTGATTAACTATACAGTATACACTTATCTACACCGAAAACAAAACAAAAATCAGGATTTGCTTGACGAATATTTTGTACTAAAATACTCCTTTGATATAACATGATGAGGAGAAATTGTTTATGTTGTTGTAGAGTTTAACGCCATTTTTCAGCACAGGATAGGCTATACATGGCGGCCAGTATTAATGGTGGAGAAAGAACCTGGGAAAATCCAGGAAAGTAGCACTGACCCACGAGAAGCTACTGGCAAGCTTTCTCACATACCCACATTGGCCGAACCTGAGACTCGAACCAACGCAGACAGAGGTGAGATGGCAATGATCCGTAACGGTGAGCGCTTTAGACCACTTGGCCACTCGGGGTCCCAAATTGCTTATAACACAGTACACTAAATGTTATTTATACATAGACTGATACTATTTATAAATAGACTGATAATATGCGTATATAGACTGCAGATTTTAACTTGTAACTTGTATCTGAAGTCTGTAAATAAAACCCCCAAACCATTCTTTTGTTCCGGTATCAAAACTTTAATCGACAGTTTGTTCTTTAATCGAAACATACTTACACATTTATAGCTATATCCATATAGAGTGTAGCAAAAATAATATATATAAAACATGTAAGAAAGCTTATTCCCCCACGGCTGTTAAACATAATATGCCCCTTCCTCCACCCCCACCCCCCCAAAAAAAGAAGAAGAAAATAAAACAATGGAGAGTGGAACAGTCCGAACGTTTCCTAGAGTATGTTTTGTTTACAGTTAAATGGTGAAACTTCACCCTAGGTTTCATCACACAGAAATCTGGTCAACTTGTTTACATCTTGTCTAAACTATATTTTTGGATCTGCCCCGGCACTTACCTACTTTTCTAAACTGAATTACACTGGAATGGCCCGAGTGGCCAAGTGGTCTAAAGCGCTCAGCGTTACGGATCACTGCCATTTCACCTCTGTCTGCGTTGGTTCGAGTCTCAGGTTCGGCCAATGTGGGTATGTGAGAAAGCTTGCCAGTAGCTTCTCGTGGGTCAGTGGTTCTTTCCGGGGTTTTCCCGGGTTCTTCCTCCACCATTTATACTGGCCGCCATGTATGGCCTATCTTGTGCTGAAAAATGGCGTCAACAACAACAACTGGAACAACACCATCACGGTGACATTTGTCTCTCTGTTTTTATTCGTTTTTGTTCAAGTTAACTGCATAGATACAATGTCTTCTTATGTAAAAGAAAAGGTAACTGATAAGACACAGTTTCTAATGACAGAAATATGTCCTTGGCAGGTGTCATTCTGCCAGGTATTTCGTGTGAGTACAGCGAAAAAAGAACAAAGCTTCGATTCCCCTAAAGTACATTTAAATGTAGAAGATCGCACATCTCATCGTGTAATTTTTTATTTTACGACAATGAGATATGTGATTCGAGAAGATCGTATTACCTGTATGAAAGGTTGATTTAGTAACAGTATAGGTTGAATCTGTTAATTCAGGTATTAGTCATACATATGGTTACAATTACAAATGAAAGAAATCTGAAAACTATCAAGTCTGATATAGCCAACAAACGAACCCGATTCATTTAATGTATTTGCAATAGATCTTATAGATATCTAGTGTAGTGAACATATATGAACATAAATGATGATTTGCCGATTGGTATTCGGGGGTGGGTAAGGGGAGGGAACAGAGAACAGAAGGAATGTATGCGTAAATGGAAGAGGAGACTGAAAAATGTTACATGTGAAAACATTAAATTAACAGGTCCTTTGTACTGTGATTTTAACATAATTTGTCATAAACCAAATTTGAAAAATTAATTTGTTGGGCATCATCAGGTTTCCCTTATTCCGAATTAATTAAATTAAAATTAATTAAATCAAATTAGTTACACCCTCTTAAATCTATTTGTTGTGTTATAGACTTTTATTCAATCATTCTCAAGCTGATCTGAACAAATGCTATAGAATTATTGGAATGGCCGCCAAAGCTTCCGTCCAATAATTCACTAGGCGACCTTATTATCTGTCAAAAACTCCGTTCAATCGTCAGTGCATTTTTCTGTCCGTTTAGCCTCTAGACACGTTTCTATACGTTCTTCTATCCATTTATTTGTCTATAGTTTGTCTGTTCATCAGTTCTTTCATCAATCTGTTCGACATTTACCCATCTGTCCGATCATCTCTTCGAACTTTCGTCCGTCCGTTTGTGCTTATATCCATTGGTTTATATCCAAGCTATCGGTTCCCCTCCCTGTCTACATGTCTCTCTACGTCCGCACGTTCGTCCTATTTTCATCCAGCTGTTGTTCTGCTTGACTGCTAATCTTAACCGTCCGTTTGTCTCGTCAAAAACTGATTCTTTATTTCGTCTGCTTTTCTTTCAAAACAAAGGTCTAATAAAAATGTAATACAGCACAAAAGTTTTCCTTCTTTCAATATTCGCACCTCTTGTTGTGCACTATAAAAGAGGATTGCTAAACTTAAATGAGGCAGCCATAGATTCGAAAAGGAAAGTGGTTATTGTGTGTCATGAGGATATCAGCTCACTTACATTGCTTCCTACATGCATACGCTAGACATACCCACAACAATTGCATGTTTTGCTAATAACTATGTATACTTGTCGAATACATGTCATTCAAAAAAGAAAATACTTACCTGAAGATTGTATTGAATTCTTCCCATCTGTTCTAATATTCAAACTCAGCACGAATACTAAATAACAGATTCCAATGTACATGATTTAAGAAATACAGCGCAGGTGAGTTACGAATACGAAATGTATTGCATTAACGTGTTTTTGCTATAATATGCTCTGAAGCACTGGGGTTCGTTACAAAGAAAATTAGGAGTATCCGTCCATGAATCACGGCATGGGGTGGGTGGGGTCTAACCTGTAACAATATAACACAAGGGAAGACACGAGTCAGCACCCCTCGCTAGTTCCAATCCTGCTAGTTTATCCTAATTGCGTCTGCTAATTTCTAACTTAAGCCACTCGTAATCAAGAATAGTTCCATTTTCAAAACAGCTCGACACACTTCGTTCAATTTGTGACATATTGGAGAAAATGCAATAATTGTTCGCCGATTTTGACGTCTGGACAAGTACTGGCCCCGGCAGTGTCGTTTGCATTCGGATAATCTTGGATTTCACCATTGACCGAAAGGTAAGATCCGAACAACCTCGAGTCCGCAGTAAATATCGTTAATGAATATTGTGATGCGTTTTAATTTTTGTGGCAAATACAAATAGTGATTTTGGTAAATTTGGTGCTGATTGCTGATTACATTGTTCCACAGTGCATTGTTAACTCCTGATACATACTTATTGTTTGAAAATTCATGTCAATACTTACTGTAATCACTTAAATTTTGTGTTTTTATTGTTGTCCGTATATTAACTTAAAATGGATGAGCAGCAGTTGTTAGTTTCGAAGATCGCAGAGAAAGGACATAATCTACTTTGAACAGGCTGTCCTGGAACTGGAAAAACATTCACACTTAGCAGAATTATTGATTCATTGACCATCAGTGGGAGAAGGATAGCTTTAACAACATCAACTGGAAAGGCTGCAAGTGTATTATGAGAGTATGCATGTACTGAAATAAATGTGACAACAATTCATCGTTTCGCAGTCATCAAAGACGGACGATTTCGCAATGATGACATATTGCACCTATTGCTATATAACGATGATTTTCTTAAAAATAAATGCAACATTTTAAATGTGGACGTTGTAGTCATAGACGAAGTGTCTATGTTAAGTCTGAGAGTTTTCAGTCAAATAGAATTTTTGTTCAGACGTGTAAGGAGCAGTGATAAGCCCTTTGGAGGTGTACAGGTGATATTGTCTGTGGACTTTCAACAGTTGCCTCCTGTTCCTACCCCAGAATATAGAGATAATGGATCTTCTATATTATCATCCAGTCTAATGGATTATTTCCATATTAAACCTACAGTCTTCACATAGACAAGATGAGCCAGACCTCATTGCAGCAATTCATGAGATCTCTAAACATTTTTTTAACATATATTACTTCGGTTTGTTGTGTGAATATATGTCTTGATGATATGGAGTTATAACCACATGTACTGTAAACCCATAATTGATAGGTTTGGTAAATAAAACCAATCCACTCCATAACTACCATTTACATTTTTTTGCCTTACAGTCATCATATGATTCCTACCATGAGTAACACATTTTTTCCATGTCATTGGTTGTGATAATGTCATGGGAGATCCTTTATATTGAAAATGTTTCATATTCCTATGTACAATATTAACCCTGAGTTATTCATAAATTTGGCCATGGGGTAAAATACAATTTAAGTTTGGATTAGAAACATCTGCAAGAAACATATGAATGTGATTAAGGTGAAGAAATTTAGTGCAAGGGTAATCATACCATAACTGTTTGTCATTTATTTTACAGCTGTAATTGGCAACTGTTACAAATCCTTTTGTAAGTTTCAACTCATATGTTAGAAATATTGGTTGTAAATAAAAACTTTACCCCAACATGTATGAAAGATGGTAAACGTTGATTACTGGTGTATTATATTAATCACATCATGTACATTTTAGAAGGCCTATTAAATATTTAGATTTTCTCTCCCCCTTTTGGATTATCAATTGAGAGATCTTAGATACATAGATATATGGATACTACGTTAAGAAATACAGATGGATTGATATGATTGATATGATAAATTGTATACTAACTTTTGATTGTCATATCAATTTCTCTATAGGCCATCCCTTCCAACTTGACAAACACCCAAATGTAGTGTAATAGTACTAGTATTTACCATATTTGCCCTCCATGAGAGCATGCATGGTTTATAAAGTCACTAGTTTACTGTAGAAGAGGTGACCTTCAGTGGAAACAATGTACATAGATAAATCTAACTTTGCACTCCTTTCACCCCATGTCACTTGTCTTATATAGCCATAAACTTAAAAAATTTGCATCATTTTAAGTTTAGAATTGAAACGTGTTCGTATGTACACTGGTCCAAGAAATAAAAAACAATATTTATAAAACAGATTGATGTTTATTTGACGTAAACTGTATAGTTTTATATTGCAATCAAACATGAAGCTGTTGACCAATTAAACAGTGAACTTGATGTGGTCTTTTAAATTGACCATTTTGTAATAATTCTTTAGGGTAGCCACATCATTATTACTCATAAAATTTGTAACAAAAATGTTAATTAAGTTGTGGAAACTGTGATTGACAATAGTTGCACAGTTTTTAATCTGTTCCAAGTGAAAGGCAAGTAGAGTTAAACCTGAGTTGAAAGACCACTACTATCAAAGATCAACTGTCTTAAGAGACAGGATTCTCAATATACAGATTTGTTGATTATATAGCATTATAAACTGTAAAGAAAGTCAATCGGTCTTGACATGGAATGATAAATAGGCAAATGAGGTTGTTTATCGAGACAAGGTTAAATTTAAAATTGAATCAAAATCTACATATTCTTATCAGACATTATCAATTATCAAGGAAGAAAATTGTTATTGATGCAAAATGATAAGTACAATAATTAAGTTGAAAATAACTTACGTACTGTATAGAAATTAATTTAGTGTAACATCAGTATTTTCAATGTTGTTTAGAACCAGACTTTTGTTTTGCAGAGGTAATGTAACCTTGGCAACTAAACAGCTGATCTGTCGCATGAGACGGACATTACCGCCTGGAGAAAATCCAGTGCAGGTGTTTGCAAGGAATTTTTAGGTCGATCTTTGGAATGCCAGATCTCTATGTGAAATGGAAGGTTTGTATTTCAGGAAACATAATCATTGCATGCCAGTGAGATAACATGCAATGTTAGTTTTATGTTGTATAGACTGGAGGTAACATTGACTTGTAATTTAACGGGACCTCTGTTATTAAACTGGATTGTTAGTGATGCCAGTCAGTGTCTTCCTTTTCCTCGGTATAGGTGGATCCAACTCAGATTTGTATGGGTCTGCTGCTAAAATGCCAGCATTGGATTTTCGACCACGAGATTTACTAGATTGTCCTAAAATACCACTGTTCATGGTGGACGAGTACGTGCTGTAATTTGGATTAGTTAAATTGCCATTGTGCAGGCCCCTCACTTGGCAAAATATGTTTTCTATAATATCAGAGTTGTACCTGGATGGACAAAGACCCTGACCTGGGAAATCACTAATATGTATTTTACATAACTCAGTAAATGTAGAAATTAAACTCTCTGTGTCATCAAGACATTGTTTACTTGGAATCATTTTTCCTTTTTCCTTTTCTGGCAGCGGCTTTGTTTCTATTTCCTCTCTTCATGATTGAAACCGGTGTAAAATGGCTAATAAGGACTCTATTCGGGTATCGTACATAGATATAATTGGTCTTGGATCTTTGAAAACTGTGATTAGCTTGCTTGTGTTTTCCAAATATTCAATAGTACTATCCAGAACACAGCTATTCATTAATGAACTTTGGTATTGTTGCATCAAGTTTAACATATCATTGTTCAAAACTTCCTCAGCAAGGTGATTTCTCATTTTCTCGGAAGAATCTGGATGTAGATGTGAGTAAGATAAGTTGTAATGAATTTTGCGAGAGTTTGTATCCTCATCCCCTTTGGCAGCATTAATCCACTGCTCCCATACAATGCATTGACCTGACCTGACTAGCTTCCATGTGTTGAAGGAATGTATGCCACTGCAAAGTACTGCATTTCTCAGTTTCTTCACATTATGAGAGAAATCCTGTGAATGTGCTATATTTCTGATTGGATTTACTAGACTGGCACTCATGTAATTTTTCATCTTAGCATCATCATCATTGTTGAAATGCATCTTCATAAACTCCCGATTTTGGTCATCTCCATCTTGAAGAATGTAGTTAACTGGGAAACCCCAAGACTGTAAATTGGATATAATGTCCCAGATTATTATGTAAAGTTCAGAAGCTTTTACGCCTCCAGTAGGATAATGAGCAATGGGAAATCGGAAACCAGTGTATCCCAAAAACGACGCCTGTAAAATTTTTGATGCAAGTGTTTGCTTTACTTCTTTCTCCTTTAAAATTCTTAATGCTTCTGCTTCCTCTCCAGTATCTATCCATCCAATCAGTTTATTTTCATTACATTTCATATTCAGTACCAAATCTTCCTGAATTAAAGCTTCATCTTGAATTAAATCACCAAAATACCCAGATGGGAGGAGATTTAGCTTTTTGGCTGTATTATACATCCACCTGAACATGTCTTGATTGATGTCTGCATTTTGTGGGACTATGTTTTTATATATCTTTAGTTGCCTCCCAGATGGCAAAATGAAAATGTTACTTTTTTTAAGTCTTGAAATGACTGGGGGATTCAGGACCAAAGACTCAAGCATGTTTTAATAATAGTTTTGTTCCATCGGAGCTTTCTTGCATCTTTTATCTTCAAGGCATGATGCTGACTTTTCAAGAATAACTTCATTTCATCTGTGGCACTTGCAAATACACTATCTAAAATGTTGGTTAAATCTTGATCATCGGTACATTCTAAATTTATCCAATTATCCTGATTGGATTTCTTCAAGTCACACAAACTTTTCACAGTTTCTACAAGCACCACCAGTGCTTAACCAGCACAGAATATCTTTGCAGGTTGAACGTCTCATTTTTCTAAAAGTGGATGTCTGTGTGTTACATGCAGTACCTATAATTTCGGATATGATATAAACTGCTATTAATCTCTTAAGTACAATTTGAAGACCAGGGCAGAGTTTTACCTCATTTACAACGCGAAGAACATTCCGAAAGTTTGACACTGTTTTGTCAAAGTAATTTGAAACGCCCAAAGTGTTCATGTTGATTGGATGTCCACGTACCTTAAGTTCCCAAATGTTAGTACAAAAATTGAAGGTGATTTCTTTCAAGACTCGATTGTTACAGGTTAGACCCCCCCCCCATGCCTTGATTCATGGATGGATACTCCTAATTTTCTTTGCAACGAACCCCTGTGCCCTGAAGCATATACCCATTCTAATCACCTTACCCTACCTTTAGAGACATAGTAAGGGGCTGTAACTCTCAAAGAGACAAGGGTATAAATATAAAGAAGATATACTAAAGAATCAGTTTACCACCCCACCCCACATGGGTACACATAAACACACATAAAAATATTGCATCCTTAAGGTATCTTTATCAGAATGTGCAATATAAATACATGTGCTGTGCGTATGATTGTATTTATCACAATACCAACACCTTCTCTAGCTTAATGTTCTTGTACACACCGTTGTGTTTGATTTTACATGCACTAGAGACATGAATGCCCAAAGAGAAATAAAAATGCTACCTCTCTGTGTCAAACCATTCGGGTGGTCATATCAGTCAAGCTAAGTACAGTAGGTGGAATTATGCACAGGTATAAACGTTGCCAATGAAAATATATCGTAGTGGCCAATTGACCAATATCCCATGATGTCATGCAAACATACCTCAGCGTCTGACTTCTTATTTTTTGATGATGCAAAACAAATGAAAAGCAAATTCTGCTTCGAAATAGTATTGTGTTCCTGACTCGTAAAAAGGAACTATGCCTTTGGCATCATAGTCCATGTGTTCCCTCCTCTAAAGTACCGTTACTGGAAATTTTTCCAGTATTTGATAAATAATTATATGTTACTGCATTTGTATGGAAAACTATGAACAAGTGTTTACATATGGATATTGCACAACCTGTGGGAGTACAGTATCCATCCAAGAAAACGAGTTCCTATTTTCCCATACAAATGCTGTAACCTTTTATCATATACTAATTTTCTTACTTTACCTAAGGCTTAATTATAAAAAATATACTCTAATAGAAACAAAGTAAATAAATGTATGCTTTATTCCAAAATAAAAACACAACCGTAGATAAATCAATATAGGATTAAAGACTTTATTTACTTTGTTGAGTGATTAGTTAAAATTTACACATCGATAAATACCCAACCATGATTATTTAATCTTTGTTATTCTAATTTACTTCCTTTCTAACATCAGATCAGCAGATTTAATCAACAAAACATTCACTTTTATTTACATCGAAGTTTTCTTTCATTAGCCTCTTAACTGTGATAGAATACATAGCCCTATCTTCGCTAGCCATGATTCATCGATTCTATATACATTGATACGGGGTAGAATGTTATAGCGGGTCATGCCAGAGATATATTGTTATGATCATTATTTTAATATATAAAAAATTGGTTGTTGCGGTTAAACCAGGAATATTCCTTTTTTTTCGAAAATTACGCTTGCGTATGGCACGTGTTGTTATAGCAATGTTACTTTCTACGCATTTCGATCTTTCAAAAGCAAAATCGTGTCCATTTTTAGTGAGATCCCTTGGTTGACATATGACCATGACCTTTAATAACCGCTGCTGTAACATGTTGTCGAGGTGAAATGAAATAATTTCCGAAATTGGCTTCTAAAGCCTGCCATATGCCTTCTTCGGCGAAAGGGGTGAGTGTTAGAGTGCAGGAAGGTCTGTGCAATTACATTGATTTAACTTTTAATGGTCGATTTTAAGCTGTGGCTTGTTATTTTTGATCGGAAATCACAGGAGTGGGTGGGTGGAGTTTGTTGTTGTTATTATTAGGATGTAAGGCGTTGATACAGATAAAACTTCACATCAAATGATCTGGAAACAGGGAACCAAAAGTAGTCCGCAGAATTTATCGATGTGTAAAAAATTCCAGATCAGTATCACGTGACCGTTTACATCCAATCAAAACACAGTCAATTAATAAAAATTGGAATTACCTGTATTACACAGTAACAGTATTAATGCGCACATAGTGCCGCCCAGCTACATTTGAACTTAGTCGCGCGCTCGACATAGTTTCAAAAAATTCTCGTTTTGACCTACTTAAAACTGACTCAGCTACACCAGTGTTTCTGTTCTGTCATTGAATGTTTGGAATCATAATGTGGGAAAAATATGAACTCTTTCAATTGTAATTAATTATCAAACAGATGCTTTAGAATATCATTTTGAGTGCCGTAAGGATACTGTTATTGCAGTTGGAAATGTAATAAAAATTACAATACAATTTCGAAATGTGTAATCAAGCTTTAGAAACCATGACATAGCTCATGCAATTCGGATTTGCAGAACTAAGAAAGTACATTTTGAGGAGATTCAAGATGCAAAAATGTACGTTTGTTTTTCGCCATTCTTATTACCAGCTAAAGAAGACAAGTTTATGCCTGGTCACTTGGATTCTCTTTGTAGGGACCCCAGTTATGTTAGGACCATTATGGCGTCTATCGCTAGCCTAAATCCGAAAAATTGTATCAACAAAGTTAACGCGGAATATTGCAAAGCAGCTGGTGTGTGACAGTCCATTCGGCCAGTGGAAATAAGAATTCTTTGTCGTCTTTGCTTATTGGCTCTGAGACCCTTACTTTTCTACGAAAATCTTCAGTAGCATTTTGTTCCTACGAATTTAGTACTTTCACTTATAAAATGGTACTTCTCTGATATATATATGCGATAGCCCTTGACCTCAGTATGCTTTTCTATGCTATTTTTATATACACCAGAGAGCACTGGTCATAGTCTGAACCATTCCATTTACGAAAAGTTAGGAGCATTTCACCTAAATAACGCTAAATGATCAGAATGGTATTTTCGATACTCTGTCTCACGTTTGTTGTGGACATTGCGAATATCACGTTTATTCGTTTGCTTGTTTCAAAGTTTCATTTGTGACTCAATAAACTCGTCCACATCGTTTACTTTATCATCTCAACTTTCAAATAGACGAAACAGCTTCTTTAGTTCATCCACAAACAAATTTAATAAACTAAAACCTAAAGCGATATTACATGGAGTGTACATGGTTTGTTGACAAAGTTGCTTCTAGGATACTATACTATTTTAAGCACACGCGTCATGCATGTGCGTGCAATATCATGGTGTTCAGTATCGTAAAATACAACGGAGAAAAAAGGAGTATATAATAATACAAAATGTAAAAGGTTATCATATTACAGTAACTTTAATATCAGGAAACAGAAAACAGAAAATAATGCTGATAATGAAATTCCAACTTACAAGATGTAAAATACAAGGTCACATTAAACAATATTTTTTTGCAAGTTTTTTTTATTATTAAATTACTTGGACCCATTTTGGTAATAATATTTTATATAAACCATCTCAAGCAATAGTCAAGATAGTCACTAGCTTTATGCTGAATCTAATTCTCATCTACCTTCAACTGCAAAGACGAAAAACTTGCACTCCCCCATTCACACACCCACCACGTTAAGCAGTAGGACTGATGGAATTTTGCTGAAAAAATTCAATGCATATTAAATATAGAAACAGATAGAACTATGTCATCTACACTCGAAGTTATTGAAATTTTGACGATAGTGTAAATTTGTCCCCATATTCAGTTCAATTCGTTTTGAAGCACCATTTAAACATACTGATATGTTAGTCAAACGAACTAGATAGTTATATACGACTCATCTTTCACATACCTTCATGTTCAAGTTCCAGAGTTCTTGGACTGGATTGCAACATCGTGTGCTTGTGCTGTGGCCATGATTTTGTTCTGACTGACTGTGGTTTAAGGACAATTTAATCTAAGTGAATGAGTTATCAGCTTAGTACAACAAATACGTGAAGACTGGGCTGAAAAAGATAGAAAGCATACTTCCAGGCAAAATCCATGTCATGTACATAACTATTATTCAATTTATTAATTACTGTAAAGGTATCAGCCTTTTTGCAAACAAAAAATTCCTTTATTTCGTGAGTAAATATGTCCTGTGAAGCACCTACAAAATAAATCTCGTGTGATATGGCTCTGTGAACAAAAAGAGAAAATTGATTTAGTTAGCATTAACAATATATTAATATCATTAACCTCCTATATAATGAATATTTGTTTGTAGTACCAATTACTGTGAGAAAATTTAAAGATTGAAAAACTTAGCTGCACAAAGACTTGAGGACTATGCAGATCTTACTTTAATCGTCATTGGACAATTACAAGACAGTATTATTATTATTATTATTATTATTATTATTATTATTTGAATGAATGGATGGATGAATGAATGAATGAATGAATGAATAGATCAGTAAATATATGTTCTATAACATTTTAGAAACTGTAATATTCACCCTCTGTCATTTATGTAATTCATGGTTCTCATTTTACTATTTTTATTGCTGCAGCATGGAGCGAAGTTTGCTGAAACCTTCCAGTTTTTTTTTCGGGGAGATGGATGAGGATTTAATTGTTATTTATCTCATATATTCTTGGATATTTAACATATATCTGCTATATGCCAAGGAGTAAATTTGCCTGAGATGGATTGGGAAAAGTAATACATTGACATGGAACACAATGCTGGAGAGTTTATAGACATTTAATTTCAAATTTATTTATCTCATTTAAAAAATAAACACACTCAAAAAAGTATAAAAATACTGAGAAACAAAATGAATATTTTCAATTTTACAGTTTGTGTACCTTTATTTGACATTCTGTAGAACATCTCTCTCTCTCTCTCTCTCTCTCTCTCTCTCTCTCTCTCTCTCTCTCTCTCTCTCCACTTTGCTAAATGAAAGACAGTTTCCAGTATTAAAGTAATGTCCACAATAGAAAGGCCCCTTGTCTCATCCTGGAAGAAATATGTTATGTATATATTGTATTCTCTTATGTTTTTGATAGTTACATTTTAGGTAGTTATGTTTAATACATTTATACATCTGAGTTCATGAGAAGTCACACACACACACACACACACACACACACACACACACACACACATATATATATATATATATATATATATATATATATATATATATATATATATATATATATGCATTTTCTACTTTGTTTTTGTTTCGCTCCCTAGTTTATTAATTTCTTTTACCATAAAAGTAATTTTGAGTGAGGAGTTTGCCTACAAAATATGGTTTCAAAACAGACGCTTTCATTAAATGGAATATCACTAAATACCAAGGTATTATGTGAATGAACAAATACTTTCGAGAATGAAGAAAATTGTCGTGCTTGGAGTGTGACAGTTTGATTATATTAGGTCCCAGCCTCCAAACATAAATCTGGTCTATGGACAGTCTGAAGGCCTATGCATATCAAAGTAGGTCTGGTCTTTGGACTGTTTGAAGGCCTATACATATCAAAGTAGGTCTGGTCTTTGGATTGTCTGAAGACGTGTACATATCAAAGTTAGTCCGGTCTCTGGACTGTCTAAAGGCGTATACATATCAAAGTAGGTCTGGTCTTTGGACTGTCTCTAGACTATCTAAAGGCATATACATATCAAAATAGGTCTGGTCTCTGGACTGTCTAAAGGCATATACATATCAAAGTAGGTCTGGTCTCAGGACTGTCTAAAGGCATATACATATCAAAGTAGGTCTGGTCTCTGGACTGTATGAAGGCGTATACATATCAAAGTTGTTCTGGTCTCTGGACTTTCTAAAGGCATATACATATCAAAGTAGGTCTGGTCTCTGGACTGTATGAAGGCGTATACATATCAAAATATGTCTGGTCTCTGGACTGTCTAAAGGCGTGTACATATAAAAGTAAATCTGGTCTTTGGACTGTCTAAATGCATATACATATCGAAATATATCTGGTCTCTGGACTGTCTAAAGGCGTATACATATCAAAGTTGGTCTGGTCTCTGGACTTTCTAAAGGCATATACATATCAAAGTAGGTCTGGTCTCTGGACTGTATGAAGGCGTATACATATCAAAATAGGTCTGGTCTTTGGACTGTCTAAAGGCATATACATATCAAAATAAATCTGGTCTCTGTACTGTCTAAAGGCATATACATATCAATGTAGGTCTAGTCTCCGGACTGTCTAAAGGTGTATACATATCAAAAATAGGTCTGGTCTCTGGACTGTCTAAAGGCATATACATATCAAAATATGTCTGGTCTTTGGACTGTATAAAGGCGTATGCATATCAAAAATAGGTCTGGTCTCGAGACTGTCTAAAGGCATATGCACATCAAAATAGGTCTAGTCTCTGGACTGTCTAAAGGCGTATACACATCAAAATAGGTCTGGTCTCTGGACTGTCTAAAGGCGTATACGTATAAAAATATATGTGGTCTCTAGACTATCTAAAGGCGTATACATATCAAAATAGGTCTGGTCTCTAGACTATCTAAAGGCGTATACATATCAAAGTAGATCTGGTCTCTGGACTGTCTCTAGACTGTTTAAAGGCGTATAAATATCAAAAATAGATCTGGTCTCGAGACTGTCTAAAGGCATATGCACATCAAAATAAGTCTAGTCTCCGGACTGTCTACAGGCGTATACATATCAAAAATAGGTCTGGTCTCTGGACTGTCTAAAGGCGTATACGTATAAAAATATATGTGGTCTCTAGACTATCTAAAGGCGTATACATATCAAAATAGGTCTGGTCTCTAGACTGTCTAAAGGCGTATACATATCAAAGTAGGTCTGGTCTCTAGACTGTCTAAAGGCATATACATATCAAAGTAGGTCTGGTCTCTGGACTGTCTAAAGGCATATACATTTCAAATTAAGTCTGGTCTCTTGACTGTTCTCTGGACTGTCTAAAGGCGTATGCATATCAAAATAGGTCTGGTCTCTGGACTGTCTAAAGACATATACATTTCAAACTAAGTCTGGTCTCTTGATTGTTCTCTGGACTGTCTAAAGGCGTATACATATCAAAATAGGTATGATCTCTGGACTGTCTAAAGGCATATCCATTTCAAACTAGGTCTGGTCTCTTGACTGTTCTCTGGACTGTCTAAAGGCGTATGCATATCAAAATAGGTCTGGTCTCTGGACTGTCTAAAGGCATATACTTTTCAAACTAAGTCTGGTCTCTTCACTGTTCTCTCGATTGTTTAAAGGCGTATACATATCAAAGTACGTCTAGTCTCTGGAGTGTCTAAAGGCATATACATATCAAAATAGGTCTGGTCTCTGGACTGTCTTAAGGCATATACATATCAAATTAGGTCTGGTCTCTGGACTGTCTAATGGTGTATACACATCAAAATAGGTCTGGTCTCTGGACTGTCTTAAGGCATATACATATCAAATTAGGTCTGCTCTCTGGACTATCTAAAGGCATATACACATCAAAGTAGGTCTGGTCTCTAGACTATCCAAATGTGTATACATATCAAAGTAGGTCTGGTCTCTGGACTGTCTAAAGGCCTATACATATCAAAATAGGTCTGGTCTCTAGACTATCTAAAGGCATATATATATCAAAGTAGGTCTGGTCTTTAGACTTTCTAAAGGTGTATACGTATCAAAATAGGTCTGGTCTCCGGACTGTCTAAAGGCTTATACATATCAAAATAGGTCTGGTCTCTAGACTGTCTAAAGGCGTATACAGATCAAAATAGGTCTGGTCTCTGGAGTGTATAGAGGCGTATACATATCAAAGTAGGTCTGGTCTCTGGACTGTCTAAAGGTGTGTACATATCAAAATAGGTTTGGTTTCTAGGCTGTCTAAAGGCGTATACATATCAAAGTAAGTCTGGTCTTTGGACTTTTCTAAAGGCGTATACATATCAAATTAGGTCTGGTCTCCGGACTGTCTAAAGACATATACATATCAATGTAAGTCTGGTCTTTGGACTGTCTAAAGGCATATACACATCAAAATAGGTCTGGTCTCTGGACTGTCTAAAGGCATATACATATCAATGTAGGTCTAGTCTCTGGACTGTCTGAAGGCGTATACATATCAAAATAGGTCTGGTCTCTGGACTGTCTAAAGGCGTATACATATCAAATTAGGTCTGGTCTCCGGACTGTCTAAAGACATATACATATCAATGTAAGTCTGTTCTTTGGACTGTCTAAAGGCATATACACATCAAAATAGGTCTGGTCTCTGGACTGTTTAAAGGCATATACATATCAATGTAGGTCTAGTCTCTGGACTGTCTGAAGGCGTATACATATCAAAATAGGTCTGGTCTCTGGACTGTCTAAAGGCGTATACATATCAAATTAGGTCTGGTCTCCGGACTGTCTAAAGACATATACATATCAATGTAAGTCTGGTCTTTGGACTGTCTAAAGGCATATACACATCAAAATAGGTCTGGTCTCTGGACTGTCTAAAGGCATATACATATCATTGTAGGTCTAGTCTCTGGACTGTCTGAAGGCGTATACATATCAAAATAGGTCTGGTCTCTGGACTGTCTAAAGGCATATACATATCAAAATAGGTCGGTTCTCTGGACTGTCTAAAGGCGTATGCACATCAAGATAGGTCTGTTCTCTGGACTGTCTAAAGGCGTATACATATCAAAGTAGGTCTAGTCTCTGCACTGTCTAAAGGCGTATAAATATCAAAGTAGGTCTGGTTTTTTCATAAAACAAAATAGAACATTATTGACTTGATGTATGCAATTGGCATATAGTCAATTGTCGCAAAAGGGTATATATGAATGAATGAACAATGGCGACATAGACTATGTTTAAATACGTACTCGGTGGAGGAGAATTAGCGAGAGAATATAATTTATTTTATGTTAGGCAATGAAATACTGGATTTTCCCAGTAAGATAATTTTGTTAATTCACTGGAGTGAATTAGGATAAGTAATTTCACTGCCTCGACGATAACAAGAAAATCGTGAAATTCGAAGTTAGTCTTTAATGCTTGCGTGGCTGAGACGAAAGGATGGCAGCCTCCTATCAAAGACGATTCCTATTAAAATCGAAAAGAGCTTGAATTTTATTTCTTAATGTGCTTTTGTGATTTTAAATGCGAAGGTGAATTATGTAACTGTTTATAGTTTCTGTGTGAATAATCACAAAAGACAGCAGAACACAGACGGTATACAGCTGACATTGCATGGGATCCAGTGTTATGTATATTTAATTTTATTGTTTATCTGTTAGTTTTATTTTTTTTTTATTCCATTGCATGCTATTGTTATGTAACATTGTTTACTGGACTTGACCGTGTCCAAAATTGAGTTCAGTTCTTTTTGACCTGATTGACTTTTTAAAAATTTTTTTTTTATTTCATTTATGTAAACAAATAATAATAGCTTCATTATTTTCAATGGGGATGAGCTCATTGACCAAATTATTATTCAAGTAAACTAGAAGGCGTAAACATGATGATTTGGGTCAGGATTTAGGGGATTCCAAAGTGAATTTTATAGGGTATCATGTTTTAAATAAACAAGGCTCATTAGCTCATTCAAGAATGTTATTTTCCATTAGGTAATGGTTGTTTTTAGAAAATGCTAATTGCGGCCTTGAGGTCAAACAGAGAACTATATTATCTTGTGACTGTGAAGATTTTACCAGTCGTGCTTTAACATCTGGCATAAGTTGTATTGTGTTGTGTCCAGTTTGGGCTGAATTTTATTTTCTTCAAATTATTGAATTCAATTGATTATTTTCTCTGGAAATACAAAAGTACTCTGACAAAATTCTTGGATAAAGACATTCATTGGAATTTATATTTTATTCAAACCTGGAATAATATTTATGTGATTCAACAAGAGACTGTTGACACACCAGTACTTCGCAGACTATAAAAGACACGTCACCGCTTTCAATTTTGGATCTCTTTGGGATTTGAACTGAGTTTCATTCAGGACTTTTTATTACTAGAACTTGTGACTTTAATTCTTGGATTAGTTTTGGATTTAATTCGCAATACCATAAGTTCTTTTGTCTTATTTTTCACTTTTTATTTTACGGAAGTAAATTTTTGTTGAACTTTACAAAGCTTGTTGTCTTCACTCTTTTCTGTTACTTATTTTAAGAGCGTAGACTTGTAACACCAGTAAGAAATCTGCTACTTCATTATGTTATACAGTACATCTTGCTAGTCAATACGTTTGAGCATAGAATAAATAGAAAATCTGCTCAGCACGAATGAATAACGGATATATTTCATCTCGTGAAAATACTGAGTTTTCGCCTACTCAATGAATTGATCCGCTATTTACTCGTTTCAAGCACATATCCTCTAATTTGGAATGCATTAAGCACATATCCTCTAATTTGGAATGCATTAAGCACATATCCTCTAATTTGGAATGCATTAACACATATCCTCTAATCTGGAATGCATTAACACATATTTACCAATTTATTTCTAAGAATGATACAGTTGTTGAATCTTCATTATCAAACAATTTTTAAAAGTTTATACACATTTGGTTTTCTGCTAATGAAATGGACCAATATAAGATTTTCTAAGTGAAAGGTATAGTGGGCATATTTAGACAAAATTATATTAATATTAGACATAATTATTGATGCAAATTCTCCATTTCCGTTCATGCTGTTTGTTTACTACGTGTCTACCAATCTCGATATTGAATAGGTGTGATGAAACCTTTAATTTACATAAAACCTTTCTGTGGCTGACATTAGCATTTATTGTAAGTTAGGAAGCGGTTTCAAAGATTTAATCAAATGCATGTTGACCAAAAGGTCAAGTGAAAATCTCTATCGATCAGATATTATGAAGGTGTCAAAACTAATCAGAAAACATTTCTACAGCGGATATGTATCTAGAGAGGGTAAGGGAAATTCAATTGAACTTATGCAGTCATAAAAGTAATAATACAGTGCATACGTTATATTTGCTTTTTTTAATAAAAAAGGACAAGGTTGGTCATTTTAAATGAAACATTCTACCAACGATTAAAGTGCCAGATATCCCCGGTAATGGGCGTGCAGCGATGTCTTAAATAAAATGCGTGCAAATAGACACCCTTCATAACGCTAGTAGTTTAGCAAGATGATGGTTGATTATATAACAGCGTGTAAAACCCAAAACATATCAGCAAAACTGAAAAGGATAATTAGTTGAGAACAACTAATTAAACAGCATTAGCTGTGATACCTGAGATTTTGGTATGCTAGGTTTTTGGACACATTACAATGTGTATTTCATGTCTAGACATATTGCAGTGTGTATTTCATGTCCAGACACATTGCAATGTTTATTTCATGTCTAGACAACATTACAGTGTATATTTCATGTCTAGACAACATTACAATGTGTATTTCATGTCTAGACATATTGCAATGTGTATTTCATGTCTAGACACATTGTAATGTGTATTTCATGTCTAGACACATGTAATGTGTATTTCATGTCTAGACAACATTACAGTATATATTTCATGTTTAGACACAGTGCAATGTGTATTTCATGTGTAGACAATATTACAGTGCATATTTCATGTCTGGACAACATTACAATGTGTATTTCATGTCTAAACACATTGCAATGTGTATTTCATGTCTAGACAACATTACAGTGTATATTTCGTGTCTAGACACATTGCAATGTGTATTTCATGTCTAGACAATATTACAGTGTATAGTTCATGTCTAGACAACATTGCAATGTGTATTTCATGTCTAGACACATTGCAATGTGTATTTCATGTCTAGACAACATTACAATGTATATTTCATGTCTAGACACAATGCTATGTGTATTTCATGTCTAGACAACAATACAATGTGTATTTCATGTCTAGACACATTACAATGTGTATTTCATGTTAAGACACATTGCAATGTGTATTTCATGTCTAGACACATTGCATTGTGTATTTCATGTCTAGACAATATTACAGTGTATATTTCATGTCTAGACACATTGCACATAAGCAAGAGTAACAAAGACCTTCTTCACTTGCATTGGAACAAATAAGACATGTATTACCCCATACCTGAGAACGATGTGCAACTATACACAGGCGGCTAGGGGAACAAAAACGTGCGAATGAGCAACAAAGATGTGAAGATGATGAGGTATTCAGAGTCTGGAAATGTCTGCCATCCTACTAACCCTACAAGAGTGTGAATTGCAAAGACAAGCACACAAAAGAGAAAGGAGACGTGAGTGCAGTCATACCTGCAGAATAGCAAGAGAAAAAAAGGAGAAGCTTTTTATGGACTGAGTGACCCCCACAACCTTGTGGATCAGCTAGGAACACTCATGGTTTCGGTTCACTGCGGCAACAACGAACCAGAGATCACTGATGAGGACGCATCGATTTGTCAGGGCCTACTCACCAATGACATCTTTTGCCTAGGGACATGTCGCATGTTGATGCATGAATTTGCTGAAGACATTGATGATGTATATAACACCATATAATACACCAATGATGAGTTCTGAGTCGATTCATTGCGAAATCAATGCTGTAATACAGCGTGCAGTTGCAAACACAAACCTGATTGGTAACTTGATGATCACGATCTCATCAAGGGAAAATGAATTTTATGTGACTTATTCTACACCAATCATCCTGGGGCAATCCTGCACATTCGAGTTCACACAAGGATTGTTGCGCATTTATCATAGTTAGCCTTATATTCGATTAGTCATTTGGGGGATTTCCCACACATAACTCA
Organism: Megalonaias nervosa; assembly: GCA_016617855.1. Taxonomy (NCBI): domain Eukaryota; kingdom Metazoa; phylum Mollusca; class Bivalvia; order Unionida; family Unionidae; genus Megalonaias; species Megalonaias nervosa. The sequence goes on from JAECUM010002838.1 coordinate 29,470, forward strand.
TGTGCATTTCAGCAGATGGTGTTGCCACCTGGAGCATCGTTAGACTTACCATGGGCGTATATGAGGTGGAATCAATAAATAATAAGATGTGACCAAGGATCACATTGGTCACTAATAAAGTTTCTAAAATTTACATACGTGTACACCAACCCACACTATGCCCTCTGGTATCTTGATAGAATCAACATCATACGCGGTTGATATTGCACAATTGATGCTGAAAAAAATTATTGGTTGGCCAGAAGATATTAAAGAGATTTCCACAAACAAAAAATTTTGTGTGCAGAACCAGACGGTACCAGCTATATTACTGGGATAACCAACACGACTCACTTTAATCTGACCATTATGCCATCAGTAGTAGTTATGAAGATTTAGCCTCACACAACCAAAGCTTCACAGAGTTATATATTATTTGTGCTTGCCACGACCAGGTGATCTGTTATTGTTCACTCCAGTTGCGCCCATGCATTTTTCATGTCATATTGATTGGTTGGCATATATTCATTTTACCCCCATGGACCAGGACGGGCATATGTTAGACATGTGCGCAGAGACCTTAGCTATATGACAGTACATTAGAGATCGACCTGATGTTCAAATATAATGAAAGTCGTATGGCCTCGGTGATGTTGTCCAGGATTACTTACAGATGACAAATGTGCCCACGGCCATGTCCACAGGCACAGCACCGATTGCTAAACAAGTTACAATGTGAGTTGTTGATAGCATCCTAAGCTTTGATGCAGATCAGTAAAAAATAATCTAGGATTGCAGGCGGTTCAATCGATTTGGGATCGACTACGACGATCTGTGAATCGGTCATCATGAAAGACAGTTACACTTACATCGACAGTAACAATGCCAGTTCCAGTTAGTAAAATCACTAATGAAGCCGCTGCACAACATATAGGGGTGATTGGATGGTATCAAATATGGTACTGAGAAGCGGAATACTGCTGTCTCGCAAAGGGTATTAGATGAAATTAATAATTATAATAAGTGATAATGGAAATGAATCCACGACACATCCGATCATGGGTCAGAAATGAGTGTGCCTGTGAAGGTTGATTGCAGTACCAAAGATTTTCAGTATATTCATATCTAGCTAGAGACGTTATTTTCTACCGTGTGGGACCGTCCTAGATCTTAAGTATAAACTGATACAGTCTAAAAATAACCCTTTTCCCATCAATGTCGCGGTTGAATATGTTACAATGACACAATGACTTTCCATGACAATGCACTTTATTTAATCAACGGAAAAGAAATCTTTTTAATAACAATTCTTGCCAACATAAACATTCCCACGATGATCATCGGATTCGCAACTACAGCGATGATAACGGGAAGTCGCCTGACCTGTTTTATAAGGACTCTAACAAACATGTATATTATATTATCGAGTATTAATTTACTCAATGTACTTTTGTGGCCAACCAGTCCGCTAGTAAGCTGGCCGCACCTAGTGTTGATGGTGTTCCTATACAAAGTACAAACCTGAATTTAAACTCTGGCTTGCGCAACGCTGATTACAACTTCATGGACCCCAATTGCTGTTTTCATGTGTGATTCCCCTCAGTCACATATTCAGGTTTTGCAAATGTGTTTGGAAGGTTATTTTTGGGGCCAAACACAGAGTTATGTTAATGTGGAAAAATACCTCCAATGATAAAATTAACATTGCTCATTTATCACGTTTTGTTGTTGACGGTGTAATGTCTCGCACTCACACGGACTTTAAGACAGACATTATTGAACAGGGTCAGTTTATATGGCAATTATGTAACTAACATAACCTTAATGCACCAAACACGTATTTGTTGTGTTTCAATATTCTAGTCGGGTTAACAATCAAACTTGTCGTGTGATGATATTTTATCGGGAAGGAGTATCTGATGCTTCTTTACACCTTGCTGACATTATAGTTCTCAAAATCAAAGGTGGTACACATGCAAAAGACCGTGGAATATTTCCATTCCTCGCAGCCACTCAAGCATTGCAAGCATTTCTGAAGTGTCTTTTATTCTGGATGAATCTGCATCAATTATTCCCATACACCTGAAACTGCATCATCAACCTGGATTCATCAACAAGACTGGGACTCATTGTGCTTACGTGGTGCGTCTCAGCATCTTTTATATTTTGACTCGTATGGGCTTGCACTGATACTTGAAGTTTTTGAGTATTTAACCCAGAGCTGTAGCGACAACCAGTTTTATTGGACTCGCCTTTGCAAACTATACTCGATGAACCTATATACGGCTATCTTCTTGTTATCAATAGTAACCGGTGTGACTGGACCCGCTGGCAAATTTATCTCGTCATGGCTGCATCCACGAATACTTGTTTACTGAAAACCTATCTTTGCAGCACAAAGCAGTTTCAATACACTTAACGAGGTGTACTCTATGTTAGAATGTTTGCCAGAACACTTTTTATTGTGTTCAATAATCACCACTGGTATGATTTGTCAATCGAGTGATTGACAACAGTAGTATAATGATAAAGTTTTGTTGGTTACTGATCTATGTTGAAGTTCTCTACCGCACATCACTTTCCTCTTGCAATACGCCTGTTATTGACTTTGAAGCCTGGGCATCTGAGCATGTTGTGAAGACAAGACAAAGCAATGGCAGGGGTGGGTGGGTTAAATGGCTTTGTCCTAGATTGGTAATAAAACCTAAAACTATGCTACTGGTGGAGTGGGAATAGGGGAGCGGTGTATATTGCAATTTAGACCCTCTCAAACTTTTTGGAACACACACACACACACACACACACACACACACACACACACACACACACACACATATAATTGACTTTTAAACAATATGTTGTACGTGTGCTACATTTTATATGCAAAGATTAAATATTCACATTTGGAGATGCAAAGAGCAAAGAATTCATTTTACATTATAAATATTAGAGTATAATGAAGCATATTGTAACAGAAATATCCTGTTCTAAAATTCTGAATGCAGTTTGAATGTGTTTCTTTGTTCGTGTGTGACACAGTTGCAGTTTGCATTATCTTCAGCCTGTGTCTACTGATATAGATTTACAAAACTTTACAACATCATTTGTGAACTTCAACAAAACTTCAAATAAGCAAAGAAAATACTCTTGGCCTGTTTCATCGGCATTTAAATAGTTGTGTATTCAAGGGAGAAAATAATGATGACATAGAGACTACCATGGAAATCTCTGCATAAAACCAGGCATGTATATTAGCAAAACAAATGCTTTGCAAATAACTGTAGTGTTCTGTGGGTTACAACTCTTCTATGAAGGATGAAGCTGAGTGAAGAAAATACTATATTTTGTGGAAAGCAGATATTTAAAACATAATTTTACTTTATGTTTCCTGTATAAACGAGCATGAGACCTTATGTCAAATTTAAAACTTGAGAGGCATTTCTGATAGAGTTTATGAAATGAAATAGCATTAAATGGAATAAACTTCAATGTCTAAATACTGTTGCAATTGTGTTCATATAATAAGGTCAACCATCCTATTGCTACATAAAAATAGAACTGGAATCTTAATACAGTACATAGGAATGCTGCATTTGGCTAACGGAATCATTTTTTTTGCCTGACCAGTGTCCAAAAAGATGTTGATCAATTAGAATAGGTGCTGGTCAGTTAAAATAGGTTAGGTCAGTCTGAATAGGTGTTGGTCATGAAAATATAATGTTGGTCCGTTACAATATGAATTGGTCAGTCAAAATAGTATTGATTGGTCAGAATAGGTGTTAGTAAGTCCGGATAAGTACTGCCATCCAGAAAAGGTGTTGGCCAGTGAGGATGTATCCTGTCTGTCCCTAGGTGTGTCTAACATACTCTGTTCAAGTTTCATAAACTTTAGAGTGCCCCCATATGTTAAATTCCCAACATCACATAGTGTTAAATGTACTATAAAACTTTCTTAAGCCATAAGACTCATTATGTCATGCCTAATATAAAATTTTCATAACTCCCAAAGTGTCATTTTAAAACATGACTGTATAATGTTAAATTCCCATACCACCTAATCAGGCCGTCTATGTTAAATTCTCTTAGTGCCCAATAGCAATGTTAATTCTCGACTGGCCCAATACCGTCCAAAACGGGAGCCACGGTGGCTCAGTGGCTTGATTGCCGAACTTACAACCAAAAGGGAGTGGGTTAGCATCCTATCATTGGACCAGACCAGGTCAGCTACTGTGGTGTGTTATTGGGCAAGGAAGTTTATTCCAATTACCTCATTACTAAATAACCTACTTGTGTCGCTGTACCGTAAAGCACTAAACCATAAAACCATCTGAAACATGACCATAAGGTTAGATTCTCAGAGATCCAATACCATCTCAAATTTTGATGAAATGGTAAATTCCCATATACCCCATAGCATCCCACCCCAGTTTCCCGGTAATGTATTTCCCATGCTAGGCTAATGTGTTTCCTATACTGCCCAGATATTATATGCTACTGTATGATATTTTTGCATTGCACCTAGTGGAAGTAATATATTATATGTGCAAATTATGTTACCAAACAGCACAGAAAATCACAAAAATCCAAGAAAAATATGCAAATATTGTTTGAAGTATATTTGTCATGTCTTTCTTGTGTGCTGTGTTATGGTTGTCAAGATTCATTTCTATTTCCTTTATTCAATGGAATAAGCAAGGCCATGATGCCGTTGTTAAAAAATTTCATTCTTAGCATTGTGACAAATTTAATTCAATGTACCTGCAAATTTCACATTCATTACATTCTAACAATATATCTACATGACAACATTATCTTACTGTAATGCTAAGTACGCGAATATGTTTTTTTATAAATTACCTCATCTGGATTTATATGAGTGCTTATTCCAATAAATCAGGGTTGATAGTCAAAGACTTTTTTGTCGCAAGTAAGAAAGAATTGTTATGTCTGGTCAAATTATATTAGTTATTATAGTTTCTTGAGTAAATTCATATATACTGCTGGAAATAGTGTCTCTCACAGATTTTTGAGACATTGAAATAGATTCATTTCCGAAATATTTTACAAAAAGTAATAAAATGTGTCTGCATCAAAATATTTGGCTAATACTTTTTTATGCATTTCAGACTGTAAGCAGATCAGCAAATGGAGTTACAAAGTAGTAGAGGGTAGCACTTGTGGGAGAAACTGTGCAAAGGTCGGAGGCTGTGTTTTATTTCGGACACACACACAAACATGTATAGCAAAAAATATCCAGAGAATTTTGGGAGGATCCAGTTTACGAAATTAATTAATGCTATCATAAAAATCTCGTGAATGCTGAACATTATGATGTATGTTCCCTGAAACTGCCTAATTACTCGGGTTGAGAAATATCTTCCTAGCTCCACAAACAAATAATCATTAAATCTAACAAACCTATAAACAGAGACGTAAATATAACTAGCTCATACCCTAGGTTTATTTCAGAATATTGTTTGTGGATAGTAAATCACTGGGTGCTGGAAAGTCGATAACTTTGGTATCAATAGTAGATAATTAGGTAAATGGATAATAAGTCCCTGGTTGGTGGATAGCAGATACTTGAGTGTTAATAGTAGATAATTCTCTGGTGGATAATAAATAACTAAGTGATGGATAGTAGGTAACTGGATACTAATAGTAGATAATTGGCTAGCGGATATTATATTAGTGGTTGTTGGATAGTAGGTTATTGAGTTCTGGATAATCGATAACTGTGTGATGGATAAAGGATAAAGGATAAAGGATTGGTGGATAGTAGAAAACTACATGTACATGGTGATAGTAGATTCTTGGTTGGAGGACAATATATATGTGAGTGTTGGATATTAGTTAAGTAGGTGGTGGAAAGTAAATAATTGGTTATTGATATGTAAAGATTATGATGATGGTAGTTCTGTTTTTAAGGGTATATGAGGACTATGGATATTACAGAGTGGGGTTTAGATTTTAACTTTACAAGGGATTTGAGTGTTGATAGTAGATAACTAGGCTTTGGATTGCTGATAACTGGGCTTTAACTTTCTTGGTGTTCACATGTACATTCTCTCCCACACAGTTCCTTTAGTTTATTGGTTTTCAAAACGGGAAACTAAATATAACTTAAGCAGGAGGGTAGGGGCATTATAGGTGGTAATAGAGATTATGGATAGGAGTAGAGTTTTAAAAATGGGATGGTGATTTTCATTAAAATAGGAGGTTAGGGTCATTATAGGTGGAAATAAATGTTAGGGTCAGGGTTATTAGCTTTATTTAGAAGGGATTTAAATTCTACTTCTTTTACACGAAATCCTGGTGGTCAGTACATAGCTGAATGTCAGCCATTACAAAAGGTGTGTCTATTGATATTTTTAACATTACATTTCATGTTTTTAGTGTTATGTATATGTAATTTAATTACTTGTTTGTCAGTTTAAATTTTTTTTTTTTATTTTATTTTATTCCATTAGATGTTATTGTAATGATAATTTTGTCTACTGGATTTGGTTTTTTTCTAGAAATTCAATTCAGTTCTGTTTGACCTAATAAACAACCAGTAGTTGAAACATTGTATCTTTTGCTGACGTAGATTCAGAACCAGTGTCAGGTTTGGAGTAAACAACTTTTTTTCTTATTCATTTGCAGAGTACACATCACAGATTTAAGCTTAGGTTATACTAGAGTAAGTGATAATTGTCATGTAACATTTCTACATTGTTCTGTAAAAGAGGTGATCACGTGACCCCATCCGGGAATTTGTTTTGTGTTTTAATTTACTGTATAGTCAGTTTCTTGAGAAGAAATAGCCAGTTGTGCTTTAAACCTTTGAAGCTCAAAGATGTTTTGAGTTGAAATTTTCTATTTTCTGAAATTAGTAATTTATTTACCCTGGAAAATACTAATGCTCATCAGAATTCTTGAACAAAGACATTTATTGAAAATTATTCGGAATTCCAAACTGGAATATTATTCTTTGAGATTCAACAAAGAACTGTTGACACATCAGGACAAAGCAGACCATCGAAGACGTCATCACCTTCCATCTTAGAATTTCATTGGGATTCGAAATCTGTGATTCACTTAGGACTTTTTATTGATAGGACTTATATTTTTTAATTCTTGGATTAATTTTTGGACTTGATTCATAAACCGTAAGTCCTTTTTATTTTTACCTTGTTTTTCTAGGGAAATAAATTATTTGTTAAATTTTACAAAGCTTGTTGGCTTCACTCTTTTCTTGTTACTTTTGTATGAGCCTAGACAGGTAACATTAGGCAAAATGAACCCTATGCATGATAGAACTAAAGACAACGAGTTTATGAAATCAATACAGGCAACCGTCATCTTTGAGCATCTGTTAAGATACACGACCTCAGTGTATATTATGTCTCTGACTTTATCAAGTAAAATGTAATACATCCTTTGATTTAAATTTTAGCGGGTAAACCAAACTCGCATGTCTTTTCCAAACACATGCAACACTGTTACAAAACAGACAATCGCACCTGACGTCGTACAACATTCGTCTGCAGACCGTTACTTCATATTGTCATGTAGCTATGAATCAAGATGGTGCCTATGTTAAATTTAATGTTTGTTCCCAGAATCTTTTGACCCTATTTAACACAGTCCCCAACCCGTTCGTCCCTCAAGTGCCATCCTTTACTACTGCTAAACCATCTTATTTTAATTGTATTGAATATTAAGATGGTACATTTTGTCCCTATCGAATTCAGAAAGTTATAAAACACAATTTCATCATAGAGAATATTAAAAAAAAGGTAGATATCATGTCTTATCTATCTCGTACGATTTTCCAGTTCCAGAGTCCCGTTATGGACCAGTCTGAAGTCCATTGGTTTTGCATTTGATGTGGCCATTGAATCGTTCTTAAAGGACTCTAAGGTTTACGGTGTACTGGCTCCAACTGAACTGGCTTGTACACATAGCGCAAGACACACTTAAACATCGGTCTGCAAAGGATAAAGTAAAGCAATTCAGATTAAATCCTTCTTGCCGTTGAATTTTTTATGCAAACAATATTTTTGGTGGATAGAAGTTCACTCGTATGACTCGTCATATCAAGTACAAGTCGTATACATAATTTTATCCCATGTAGATTGTCAGATTGGAAAAAGGCGAACTTACATTAAACTTCATACATACCATTATATAGTTCAATTTAAAAAAGAATTAAACAGCCTTTAAAGTTGCATCATTTTAAATTTTAAACTTTGGATGTTATGAATTTATGAAATAGAAACATTAATAGTCTTTAGTAAATTGTAAATCAATGATAAGTGGAATTTTATACTTATATCTAGTGTCTGATGTTTTTAATTTCGGCAATTTTTAAAATATTATTGATATGACTAAGAATGCTTTCTTCAGTAATTCAGGCCACAGGCCCATGTTATAAAATTTAATAACGTGCAAGAAAGACTGAAAAATCAAACTTTTGTGACTCAGTACTGCCCTAATGTTTCAATTCCATATGTCTGTACTCATAATGCCCTAGTGGTATTTGCTTTGAACGATTTTTATAAGTCGTCTTTCCTGTCTATCTTATATATACAAAGGACTATAACTCTTGTCGACTGCCTCTCCATTCTGTCTAAAGGTGGCGCTAGTTTCTAGCTGCGAGGACCACAGTGAAGAGGACGCTTGCACTGAGGGAAGGATGTAGGGTTTTTAAATAATGTGATAGGATACGTAATCTTGGAGAAACATAATTTACTAAAAATTTACTTTCTCCATAGGTTTTCCGCCACATTAACGTTAGGCATCGTACTAATGTCTCGGGTATAATTTGTGGGAGGAATGTTGGATTATCTAAACGACAGATAACCCACTCTCTCAACTTGGAGCAGCACAATCGAGAGAGATATGGTTTGCGTCTTGGGAAAGGAAACGATTGAAACCTTACCAACAAATATTTTCCTTGCGAATCCAGCAAAAGCTGCAGAGGGGCAAGAATTATATTGACATCAACTAGATCTGGAAATCGTGTGTGCGACCTTCACTGGACCTACCAGATTGAGAGTTTGTCTCTGCTAACCTAAATCTTGTATATCAAAAGTCAACAATAGAAAGTTTACAATTTTCCTTCGCGAGGCTCTCCAGACAATAGCTAACTGTAAAGGAGAAGTCAGTCAGGACACAGATGGAGCTATTGGGTCCGGGACTGTTTGAGAAGGAAGGACTGTTTGGGTCATTGACTGTTTGAGAAGGATGGACTGTTTGGGTCCGGGACTGTTTGAGAAGATTCAGTTTGACCGGAATCTTCCTAGATAGATTTAACGCCAAGTCTAGGAGATCGTCAATCCACGTCTTGTTGCAGAAGGAAATGTACGATCAGAATCATTTTGCACTTCTGGCCCATCAAGTCAAGTATAATTTAAAGTACAAGGACCGTGAGGGGGAGGGGTAGAGAATGCATAAGCAAACAAACATTGCCTACTGATAGAAAGGTCATCCACGGCCTGTATCCCTGGATCCGTATCTGCGGAGATGCAGGTGGGAAGTTTATGATTCCCCCGGTCACAAAAAGATCTATCATCATAGTGCGTAAATGCGATGAAAGACCGATGGATGGAGGGACCATTATGTGTGCGGAATCTAGCCCTCCTGGATAGAGAATCGGCCAAAACACTGCCAGAAATGTGTTTATTCTGTATGACGATGTTGAGAGATGTGTACACCATCGGCAGAACTTCCAGACCAGGACACAAAGATGAGTGACTTGGTACAGCCCAGCCCTGTTTGAGAAGGTATTTCACGACCACTTAGTTGTCCGATTTTATAAAGATGACCTTCCCTTGGAGACGATCACTCTAGAAATGAAATGCCTTGATCATAACCTTCGTTTCTAAAAGACTGATGTGGAGATATAACTTTTTGTTTCCATTCGTAATATCTCTCTCGTTTCTACAGTCAATCAAATGGCAGAAACAGGCAAGATAGTCCTAATAGATTGTGATTTCTTTTATGTGGGAAATGATAATGTTTGATTTTTCTGTAGTTTATTGCGTAGATGTACATCTGTTGCACATTTTAGTCTTGCAGAAATAGCCGCATTATTTCTGGATAGAAAAATAAGGTGCTGAACGAGACGATTTCAAATGGGATAAAGACCGAATTATCACAACAGAGACCTGAATACACTGACTAGATAGGCGTCCACGCAATTGGTAACGCGTGTATTTTGAATATGTTTTTCGCATAGATTTATAATCATGATGACAGAGTAATAATTACAAAATTTTATACTTCTTATATAGTGTTAATTCCCCAAATTATCCAGTATTATCTCCGACGTCATGTACTTTGACTTCTTAAGGTATATTCCGGTTGTTATACACAGGTAACTAAACACTGCACAGCATGTTGCAATGCATAATGGCAAGCGAAGTTGCGAATCACTGAACATATGTGACAGATGTTCTTTGTTGCACTCAATAATTGTAAATGCATCCGGATCTCATTTGACTGAGGTGAAAACGTTCTGAGAAACCGCAAGTTACTTCAGTTGCGAATTACGTCATTTTTTTTTTTTTTTTTTCATTCTCTCAAGGAAATAAATGTAGATAAAATTATCGTAAAAAATTACCAGGATCAAATTCCGAGGTTTGCATAATATCTTTTGTATGTATGTATGTATGTATGTATGTATGTATGTATGTATGTATGTATGTATGTATGCACACACATACACACACGTATGTATGCACGCATGTATGTATGTGTGTATGTATGTATGCACACACATACACACACGTATGTATGCATGCATGTATGTATGTATGTATGTATGTGTTTATTATTTATTAATTCTATTTAGTCAGGCTAGTAATGCCACTGTTAATGGATATACCAATACTATTAGTACATTACTACTAGTAGTAGTACAGCTACTAGTGCACTAATACTACTGTAACAACTACTAGCAAAAACTATATAGGAGCAGCAGAGAGGGTGGACCCTACAACTTTGTAGAGACCTTATTTTTGAAATTTAAGGGTTCCTACGAAGGCTGAAAAAAAAGTTTTTGGCTTAACAGTAAAAACTTCTCTAATTGACCAGATTTTTTCTGATTTTTTCACAATCTGGTCACTACGCGTATGTCATTCACCCTCTCTGCTGCTATAAATTAAACAGCAAGTATAAATATTATCAATAAGGAGTATTGGAGAACCACACTCAGCTAAATTATCTCGAGAGCGACTAGAGGCAATTAAAAAAATATCTACCTGTTCGTGATTCTGTTAAGCAACAACTACAATCGCGTCAGGAGTCTCAGGTGGAATTTACAGAAGGTACAGAAAAATTATTTAAACCGATTGTCGAACCAACGAAGAAAATTGTTGCAGCAACTGAGGCAACACAACGAGCTCTTGCAACATTGCCTGCTGATATTGCTGGTCGTATTCAAGCTGCTCAACCACCACCACAAGCACCACAAGCAGCTCAACCACAACCACAACCACCAAGAACCAGAACTAAGATAATAGATAAATTTACACCTGAAGGTATTGTTGCTATCAGGAATCCAACCCAATTATTTGATATTGCCGCGTTTGGATATTATGAAAGACAAAAATATGTAAAACCAGAACATGTTAAATCATTAAGCTCTGCCAGTTGGATCAGAGATGTATATCGCGTCGCTACTGGTATTTCAGAAATCAGATCTAATGAAGATATTGAAAAATTTAATGAATTTGATGAGATTGTACATAGATATATAAAAGAGACTAAACAGAGCAAACCAATATCACAACCACCACAATTTGAATTATCACCACTATCATCACCGCAGTTTAAAATAGAACAACAAATACGAGATATAAAACGACAACAACGAAATATACAACAACAAAAACAACAAATACGAGAACAATAACTACGAGAACGAGATATACAACAACAACAACAACAACAACGACGAGAACAACGACGAGAACAACAACAAAAAGAAGAATTTGCAACATTACCACAATCACCAGAAATTAAATTACCACGATCACAACAACTACAACCAGTCCAAACAACAGGTAAGGAAGAAGAAGAAATATTTCAAGACGCCCCTGGCGCAACTGGAAGTGGTCTAGGAAGTGGTCTTATTACCTGTCCCAATAATGTTCTTGCTGATGTTGATCGACTAGAAATCCTCATTGGAGGAAAACGAGCTGGTAATAATTCCCCAGAAATCATCAATGAAGCAGCTGATATTTGTAAACGATTATTTACAGGCGGTGTCATGGATATTAATGTATATCGATCCCTCATTAATGAAATCGCCGATGATTACCACAGTGATTAGATACAATTAGTGATAAAGTCATTTAATAACAAAATGATCGTACATGGTACTCAACGTGGACCTACCATGGTCAGGGTAATAAACTCTCGATTACCAGTATACAAAACGACCTACGGAGATGGACTAGGTGATGTTGTTCAGGGTCTGTTTAGAAGAATAGCCCCAAAAGCAATACCGATTGCAAAGCAGCTAGGAATGAAAGCTATTGATGTTGTTCGTGAAAAATGTATAGGCGCTGTTGGTAATATTGCTAGCAAAGCATTCTCGGCGATCAAAGATAGACTATCAAGATTAATACGCAGACCACAACCCGTCCCACCTCAACCTGTGAAATTGGCCAGCACTGAAGTGATGCCAGCAAGTGTAAGTAAAATAATAAATCAAGCCGCTAATAAAAAACTAGCGGAGTTGGCTGATGTACCAATGTCGGAAAAGGAAAAAAATATAACCGCTAGTCTGATAGCAGGAAGTGGTCTCACTTCTCGAAGTGGTCTTCGTGTTAGACGAAGACGATAATAATAAAGATGTTTAAGCGCATATCTGACCCCGCGTTTGACATGGATGCACCAGTTCTCAAGGATGAGTCTGTGCGTGATTATCAGTATTATTCTTATGACGCCAAATCAGCATGGACGAATCGAACTACAGGTTCAGGATACAAGTAGATATTTCTTACCCGCTGAGGCATTTATTGAAGTAGAAGGTAGAATTTTACAAGCAGATGGTACAGGGGTTGCAATTGGAAATATACCTGGTTTTGTTAACAACGGTATTATGGCGTTATTCAAAAGCGGCACATACATGATTGATGGGAGAGATATTGAATCAATTCAGAATGATGTTGATGTTGCCACGACGATATTGGGTCTTGCAAGATACAGTGACGATTACTCAAGATCAGCTGGACCATCAATGATGTTTGCAAAGGATACTTCTGATCATCCAGAAAGTATAAACGTAAATATTGGTAATGTGAGAGCTGCAGGAGGAGCTGCTGATGGTCCTGCAGTATTATCAATGAATGAAAATTTCAATCTAGGATTCGCATCACGTCGAGCAATGTTAAATGATGAAGAAGAATTTTCGTGTGCGATTCCACTATCACATATTTTTGGGTTTTGTAGAAATGTCAGAAAGGTCATTTTCGGAGCCAAGCATACAGTTGTACTTGTTAGAAAAGACAACGACAATGATGCAATCTGGCGACGTGATGCAGATGGTGCGTGTATAGTAAGACTAACAAAACTTTCGTTCTGGATGCCAGTAATGACTCCAACAATTCCTGAAGAAGAACGTTTACTTAGTTTTATGAGTCAAGGTGGTAAATCGATGTTATCATGGTTGACGATGACTACAGATAGTATTTCAAGTGAAGTTGTTGGTTTATTCACATGGCATATAGCATCACAGCAGCGTGTTTCTGCACCAAGACACATATTTATCGCATTTCAGAAGAATGCACGAGAAAACACACAAACACGAAATCCAATGGTGTTTGACACGTTGGGAGTTAGTGAAGTTTCTTTAAGAATAAATGGGCATCAAGAACCATCCGAGGATATATTACTGAATTTCGATCGAAATCATGTAGCTCGTGTATATCATCGATTAATGACATTCATGGGACGTGATCAAAATGTTGATTCTGGTTTACAGATATCTCAGCGGGATTTTACAACGCTGTATCCGATTTATTACTTTTCACTAGAACATTTAGATTTGTTCAGACAATCAGTAGTTGATATACATTTTCGAGCTCGTGTAGCACGGTCAGCACCAAGAATAGCCGGTCCACCAGTTATTCCTGGTGGTTATAGAGCAATCGCAGCTATACTCAGCGATAAATCGATGTTACTCGAAAATGTTGGTGGACGAATGAGAGTTATTGATGCCCCAGTAGAAAATATGTAAAATATTTTCTAAACATGTAATTAGATCGTTCATAATATTATAAATGTCATATCATCACGTTAGTGTGAGTCTGACTCCTGGTCAGATTAAAAGGCTGCAATCAGCATCAAAAAAAAATTGTGCGTTAAAAATATCGCTAAAGCGAGAACAAATGACCGGTGAAAATAAATTATCGTTGACCGAGCGTCAGTTCAAAAACTTCAATGACGTTAAAAAATCAAATAAAGGCGTCAAACTTAATCTTTCTGCGGGCGCCATCAAAGACATCGCTAAATCGGGTGGTATATTTCCACTTCTCGCAGCTATACCAGCATTAATAGCAGCTGCAGCCCCAGCTGTTGCAAAAGCAGCTGCATTAGGTGCTGTTGGAACAGCTGCTGGAATGGCGTTAAAGAAAGCAACCGGACAAGGAATCAAAAAAAAAGGGAAAAGGTCTAAGACTACCAGGAACCCCGTATTCGTGGTACGGAAAGGGTCTAAGATTACCAGGGACCCCGTATTCGTGGTACGGAAAGGGTCTAAGACTTCCCGGGACAGTTTACTAATATCACCCATGTCCAATTTTGATTTACTTAATGCTGCTAAGCAATTAAAAATAAAAAACTTCAGAGGTGTTTTTATTCGCGATCAATTACCAAAAAAACCAAACAATATTGAAACCGGTATCATTAATCTCGATAAAAACTCTGGCCCAGGCACGCACTGGGTCGGATATGCAATTGATCCACGTGGAATTATTTATTTCGATTCGTATGGATTAGCACCACCAAAAGAATTTTTAAAGTACGTTACCGGCAATATTCCAATCTGGTATTCAACGCTACCAACACAAAAAATAACTGATCCTCCAATATGCGGTCGTGAAACCCTCGCTGTGCTTGATGCTGTATCAAAATCAACAGCGCCACCTCATAAAGTCGTGCACGCGTTCACTACACCACGTCATCACACTTAAACAGATATCAGTAAATATAATGGTAGATATTTATGGAAGATCTACTCGCAAAGATAAGAAGAGTGTCGATTTATCTAAATATGCAACTCTTGATCAGCTCAGAAATGAAATCGATGATTTATTAAATATCACAAGTGTGGATCAAAATGAAGTCGTCGTTTTTCAGGACAAACAAGGACGATTAAAAACGAGTAACATACAACTACTAGATGTACTTGTACGAATTCCCAACGCGGTTGTTAATAATATCGTTACTTTTGCTGATCAAGGTAAAATACAGGATTCCGGTAAGTCGGTTAACGACTATGTTAAGAAAACTGGTGATGTATTTACCGGTGACATTATTATGTCAAGAAGAAAAATTATACATCTGGGAGATCCAACCTCGGATAATGATGCTGCAACAAAAAAATACGTCGATGATCAAGAATCCAAATACGTGTCAGTGCGCGGTGGTATAATGCGTGCATTTCTCGACATGAATAATAATGGTATTAATAATCTCAGAACACCAGAAACAGATTTCGACGCCGCAACGAAGAAATACGTCGATGATAAGGAAATTCCAATAACGACTTCGTTAACGACAATCAATGATGGAATTGCTACATTTAGATCTGATTATATTAATCATGTACAAACATTTTTAAATTTTCGTAGAAATGTAAACAGATCTATTAATGACTTTATTGGAAATCCACCAGTCGTCGACATAAAACTTACCGACATTAACACGAAAATCAACGAAATTGTTAGTGGAATTCCTAATATCATTGAAAAAACGAATCTTATTAAAATTCCTCACAAGCAGATCTTCAACGTAGTATACACAGTAGCATCAGGATTAGGAGTATGGACACTGCAAGATAATAATCTCAAACACACCGCAGAAGTCACTGGTGTATACAGACTGTCCGTATTTAGTAGTGCAAAATTCAGTATATTTACTACATTTCCATGGCGTTATTCAAACGATACTTTTTCTGGAGTTGTATCCGTTATAATAAATAAAGATGCGGAAGAAACATTTCTGCTGGAAGCATCTGATAAAAAATTAACCAGAGCGTTATACTGGTGGTGTTTGGAATTTGTATGTGAAACTCCTCAATTAGTTATCTAGATAAGTATAATGAATCAAGAGTCATTTATCGATGTTCAACGTCACAGATACGCTCAAGTATGTGAGTGTCAAACCAAACTAAAAAATATCATCGACGATTACACGATAAAGGTAAAAAAATATCGGCGACGTATGGTTGTTATTGATATAATGGTATACTCGGTTTCTGCTGTTATTGCTGGAACTGGATTATTACTATCAACAATAACGATGACAGCGCCTGCAGTTGTAACAATTATAGTTTCAACGGCAACAACATGCGCAGGTATTTTCAGTATTATCGCTAAGAAAATATCTACGTGTACAAATGATAAATTAAACGAGTACATAATGAAATTGCACACAGCAACAGCCACCTACACTAAATTATGCTCGTATCTTTCGGCGTATCTCAGTGATGGTAAAATATGTGATGAGGAGTTCGTAACGATAATGAAAACCTACGATGAAGCATTCATAATCGCTAGTGACAATAACGGAAAGATGGAGAATTAAATAATAACGATAACAATAATGTCATCGTTAGAATTACTTCAGCAGATCGTAGCTAATACAACGCCGTCAAAAACTACTATGATATCATTAAGTTCAACCAATCCTGAATTTAGCGTTAATTTTCCGACTGCAATTCCAGCAAAGGAAATAGCATTAGCGCAATTACGAGTTTATCATAGTTGGCCTAATATTAGATCAAAACCGTTTGGTGGACAACCAGCAAATAATTCACTGGTATTTGCGAATAAAAATAAACCTGATGGAAGTCCTGATTGGCAAGTTGTTGGAATTTCAACGGGTAGTTATCAAATAGACGAGATTAATGATGAGTTCCAACGCAGAATTAAATCTATCACAGGGAAAGAATCTAAAATAGCGATTACTGCTTACGAACCAACACTATCAGCGGTGATTGAAATAAATTCTCCTGATTACCTCGTAGATATTTATCAAAGTTCGATTAGATCTGTGTTAGGATGGCCGAAGTCGCACCTGTTTATAATGGAGTTTCAAAACCAAAAATAGAAGAATTTAAAACGAGTGAAGAAAAATTCATTAAAAATCCAGAATATCGAGGAAAAAATCCATGGAGATATATATTATTTGAATCTGATTCAAACAACAATACATACTACTTTATCGATTTTGACGGTAAAAGAATTCCCAAGATGACTAGATCAGCATTTACTGAATGAGATAAAACGTTTAATGATTTAAGAAATTTACTTATTTCATTATCACAACATTACAACGATAACGTAAGGCAGCAAATAATCGAGTCAATAAAACACTTGAATGGGATCTTATTCGATTTATACATCGTCAATCGAAGTATTATAAACACTACGACTGAACTCGATAGTATTTACACAAATCCAACATTGATATGATTATTTCTTGATCATTATAAAATAACAGAAAAAGATTTACAAACATTTATTATACCAGATTTAAATAACGCTGAAATGAAGAAATCATTAAATGATCTTATTGAAGAATATTATCCGGGTGTAATTGAATCGTGGAGAAAAATAGCCCCACCACCGGTTATACTAAAACACAATAACAAACCTTTTGGTGCCGGACGTCATATATCGCCAGGCATTGTAAACATAACAACAACAATCGCTGTCAATCTGGTATGCGATGTTACTGAAGGTAGCTATCAGGTAGATCTTTCTAAGTCTAGCCAGGCCCAGCAAGGGTACATATTATTCAGTTTTAGTCCATCGGCCCCTCCCGGTTGGTTAATTGTATCAGAGCCAATTAATACCGTGTACCTGCGAGTTCATAATCCGTTACTATCAAGGATACACTTTAAACTTACAGACCAAAGCAATCGCATTCTGGACACAAGAAATGAAGAACTAAATATAAACCTGTATGTACGCTCATAAAGCGTTATCATAACAAAAAAAAAAAAATATCCGGATGTATAGTGCTTGTCTATAATACTGTATTCTTTCTTTACATAAAATCCGCGCACAGTGCACAATCGAAATCTATTATCTAGAAGGCTGTGGCTGCATATTGATTATTCCATAACGGCTGTGTATATGTGCCGATTACCGCGTAAAGTTATTTTAAGAACATCCGCTATGACTAAATCAATATCCTTGGTTACGGCTTACGCATAGACTCAGTGTTATACAGAATTATATATATTTTTTGGAAACTAGAAATATAAAATCCCATTTTACACAGAAAACTGTGGTTTTTGTTACTGTAGTTTTTAGGAAATAGGCTATTGGTAAACACATACTAACTTTTTTAGTATGTATTTATAACAAGGTCCGATAGCTCAATTGATAACGCGTAGAAACTCTCGTCCTGGCGCCCATGGTTCGAAACCCGAGAAAGACAAATTGTCTGCGGGGACGATTTTGGGCCAAAATTTATAATCTATTGGGGCCTTGGCCGAGCCCTAGTCTATTTGTGAATAGAAATTAGTATACCTACCCGTGTGTCAACACGTAGTAGGTGTCAGTTTTGCACCCTACGGATTTGATATTTGGGGTGGGTGTGCTGGTTTCTATTCACAGGTAGAGAAAAGGCTATCATCTTCATTGTATATATCATAATCACCTTCATTGTATATAACCATTATCTTCATTGTATATAACCATTATCACCTTCATTGTATATAACCATTATCTTCATTGTATATAACCATTATCTTCATTGTATATAATCATCATCTTCATTGTATATAACCATTATCATCATTGTATATAACCATTATCATCATTGTATATAATCATAATCTTCATTGTATATATCATAATCACCTTCATTGTATATAACTATTATCATCATTGTATATAACCATTATCATCATTGTATATAACCATTATCATCATTGTATATAACCATTATCATCATTGTATATAACCATTATCATCATTGTATATAACCATAATCTTCATTGTATATAACCATTATCATCATTGTATATAATCATAATCTTCATTGTATATAACCATTATCTTCATTGTATATAACCATATATCACACAAAAAACAGCTCCCTGACAAAAAAAAGTCATGGGAGCTAATATTTTTTTTATATTAAATAAACACTTATTATATAATGAATTTTGAAAATATCAATGTCATTGTTTCTGCGATTAAAAAATTACAACATAACGGTATCAATGTATCTGACAATCTTAATGCTGAAAAGATTCTATGTGATTTTTACTCATTACAACAACGAAAGAACGAGAACAGATTTACGCTATCCACTGATTATAAATTCATGAAAATTATCCAACAAGGAATGTTAAAGTCACTGGCAACTGTCACTGATGATCAAGTAAAATTGTTTCTGCCTCTCTCAAACGCTATTGACAAAATCAAGCTAGAATTATCTCATGAATACGAACAGAGAAAGATTATGAACTTTCGTATAAGACAGTTAAGAGAGCATTGTGAAAATACGAGTGAAAATGACAGCGACAATGATGGACCATTGACTGTGATAATAGCTAAACAAAATCCTTGGGAAAACTAACATTCTGCTTAGTATAATGTAACCTACACATATTGACAAGTATGGACAATCAGGATAGCTTTTGACATTAACTCGTATAAACGGATAACTACGATCATTATGCTTGACGGAGCGCTAAATCATTTGGTAACATTAAAAATACGGTAGATTAAACGTATTGAAATCTTATTTTTTGTGCAAATCTTTTGGAAAAGGAAGATTTTTGTATATTTTCTGCCACGTGTTGTACCGATTGTGGTACCATGTCAAAGTATTTGGCAACAGAATTAATTGATTCAAAACTAATTTCTTCCCCAGTCTCTGTATTTACGGATTTAATAGCTCTCTTTCTGTATAATTTACACCTTCCTGTGTTTCCGAATTTACAATTTTGACTCTGTGTAGTAACTCGTAAATTGGAAATCGAATTATCAAGCTTATCACCATTGATGTGATCAACTACATATCCATCTTTGATTATTCCAAAATAACACTCGTAGGTAAATATATGCGATAAACATTTATTTTTCCCAGCACTGAATCTAAAATAACCAGTATTGATAACACTACCGACTGTTTTTTTCAATCTGCAGTTTCTGATCACGCCATCACGAGATGCTTCATAATTAGTAATGATTGGATGTGACACAAACTCATTTTGTTCCATTTATATATATAATATTTATTTGTCTAAATCATTGTTTTTTGAAAATCTAGCCAGATAATCTTCTTCGGTCTTTATAGGAGAGTCAGCGTTATATTTTTTATCGTAATATCGTTTCAACTCTCTGTACTTTTTACCACCGCATTGCGCACACAGTTGAGTCTTTCCTCGCACTCCAGCACTACACACAATACACGGTTTTGGTCCTAGACTCCCATTTCTGACGCATTGCATATGATAACTACAGTATTCATTCACGCATGTTCTGTTACACGGAGACGTATAACCGATTTTTAACCAGTTGCAGTGATTTGGTTGAATCATATACAAAAGATTAATGTTCAATTAAATATATATTTGCCTTAATTATAATATGGAAGAATTATCCGCAATTGAACCCTACGCAACCAGATTCGATCTTGACAGACTACCCGAGTATAAACTTAGTATTTCGATGCAAGATCTAGCTTTAACGAATGCGGATATAACTAAATGTATCCGTGAAGCCAAGAAGGAATTTCGTGACGATGGTGCAGTTCATAGATGGTCAACATTCAGAGTTGAAAATGTTTCTAATACGATGAATGACAAACGAGGAAGAGTAATCATTAACCACCTTGATAATCAAAAATATTTTATTTTAATAAAATTTATTGTAAATACGGAAGAAGATATTTGGATTATTCGTGACAAGCGCGATCCCATCCGCGTGAAGTCAGGAAATAATATCTTCTTGAGTAATAAATCTAAACCAGGAATACTAACTGGTATAGATAAACCGTATTATGAGCGATCGTACCCTGTAACTGCGGTTGTCTATGGAATATTTCCGCTGAATAATAAACCTGATGTTGGGGATCTCAAACCGATGAAATTGTCATCACCGTTGACAGCATCAACGAGGATAAATTGCGTAGCTGAGCGAGTTACAGAACACTTTACAAACGCGATACGTGGTAATGGTTTAACGGATTTAAGACGTAAAAAAATAAATGCATGGGCAGAGTCGGTTAAAGATACCGGAGCGTCTATCAGCGACGTTGCTGAGCTAGAGAAAAAATTAAGATTTCCAATAGCAGTGAAAACGTTAACCGGAGAGATTTTGTACAAACCGAAATATATAAAAAATGGAACTCCGATGGATATTATTGATCATAACGCGCACGCATGGACTGCTGCAGTAACAATATTTCCACGAGATAGAACGGTTAAATTTTATGACGGTGATATCTTTGATTTTATCAAGAATATTAGTAAAACCGATCCTGTTTCTGTTTGGTTATTTCAGAGTTTGGAATATAATCATTACGATCAATTTGTACGACCTAATGGTGATATTTATCGTACAAAATCTCTCCATGAGGAAATGGAACATCTTGCACTGAAATATACCTCTGATGATGTCATAGTTAGACAATTATTGAATAACTGTTTTACTGTTCCGTCAGTCGCTGCTCATTTCGCTCAGGAGAAAAATTCATGGAAAACGACACGATCGGAATTTCTTGAAGATGTCAAGAAAAGTTGCTTAGAATATGGGCACGGTGGATTATGGAACACCAAATACGATTACAATGATGTTATCTCGGTTGATATGGTAGCGTGTTATCCTGGGAGTTTTCTTGGATATGGAGCATGTTCTAAATACTTTAAGAGATTCGGACATCCTACACATGAGATGACCAGGGTTGCAATAAACGGACCCCTTCCCATGGAAGGACCAGATTTTGACTTAGCAGGATTTGCTCACGTAGAATCATTCGAGTTTAGAGAAGATCTCCATGCGATTACTTATATTTGGTTCGGAAGACATTTTTCAGAAAAATGTTGGGTTCCGATAGTACTATTGCGATATATGCTTGATGCTGGATTTTTAATATCGTTGAGAGTAACTGAAGCGATTATATCATACCGCGTGCAGAAGCAAGTTTGGTTGCCAGAACCTGATGTATTTGATGCTAAACACAATGAGAAACTTGCAAAAGATCTCGGTAGAAAAATAATCGGTAAGTTTACTCAAGGAGGATCACATGATCATAAACGAGCGTGTACAAGATTGATTATGGACGATGCTGAACTCGATTTTATAATCGCTGATACGCTGGAGAAAAACACATTTATAAGCCGATGTAATGCTTATTTATCAGATGAAACAAAACTAGGTACCATTGTGAGCTATACTGATGGCGAGTCACCGCAGTTTACTCATTTAAGATCTTCGATGCTAGCGTACGTTTCGATAAATCTATTATCGATGATAAACAGATTTCCTTGTTACGCTGTCAGAGTTGCTACGGATTCATTTTATATACACAAAAAATATAAAGATTTATTAAAACTCGGTAATGGTGAATGGGGGGGGGGGGCATGGAGGATAAAACAAGAAAATATACTTAGTTATTCTGAATCTGCCGACGTTGAAATCAAGGAAATATATTACAAAAATAATAATCAAATATCAAAGTCATCTGCACCATCTGTGTACGATCCTGTGGCTAGACATAAGACCGTTTATCTTAATGGGTGTGGTGGTTCAGGTAAAACAAACTCGTGCGATTAACTTATTTATGAATAATAACTCAGATATAATTGTTTTGACACCTACACATAAACTTGCTAGAGAAATAAAAGAACGAGGAGTAAAATCGTGTACATATCACAGTTTCTTTAGATGGTGCGGAGACACGTGGACTCCTGAGCGAATGGGTGAAAATATATACCTAAATATATTATATGGGACGAGATATGCACGGTGTCGCTAGAAACACTAAAAACATTTCTTGAATGGTTATTGACAAAGAATACTGCTGTGATTATGTGCGGCGATCATGGTCAACCACCACCCTTTGTTGGACAGTCTCCACATGAATGGTTAAAGAATAACGTAGATTATTATGAAGAAATAAATGATGACCATAGAGCTATTGATGAACCGCTGAAAGAACTTAAAAGATTAATCAGACTACAGCCAGATCAAATACAATGCGAGATTCTGCGTAAAGTAATTCCAGAAACTCCTATGAATGAATTTTGGACTTTATGGAGGCCTGCTGATTTGATAGTCGCAAGTAGAAAGATAGTTCGTGATGAACTGCAAAAGAAATTATTTACGTTACATAAAAAAAAGTTTCCAACGTTACCTGTACCTTTGTGTTATCGCCCAGCAGATACTCGACGACAAAATATAGAAGTTGAAATTCCAGGTGGAGACACTGAAAATGTCCGAGTACAATATCTTGTCTTGAATGATATCGTGCTGGTTGCTATTGATGTTGTTGAGAGCGCATTAAACATGGAAAAATCACAGTGGATGTTAGGATGCGCTATGACGATTCATTCGTCACAGGGGTTAACTATTTCTGATAGAAAGATCTGGATTATAGATGATCTTATCGAATGGTCAAACCTAGTCTATCTTGCAGTGTCTCGTGTCAGAAGAATAACTCAACTACATAGGGTTGTTATAGATTACGTGATAACTGAGGAAATCACTAATGACGCTGCTGTAATAAGGAAAAAATTAGCGGGTTATAAACAGTGTGACAAAAAAAAATAAGCGTGACTGTGATATTGATACTGAATTTATTATAACACTAAAACAACTACAGAATAATCATTGTGCAAGCTGTAACACGACAATGTTATGGCAATATTCAAATAATAATCCAAGACAATTTACCGTAGACAGAACTAATAGTGATCTTGGTCATACACGTGCAAATGTGGTGCTGACCTGTCTTGAATGTAATCGACGCAGAGGTGCTAGTTTACATAAGTGAACTTGGTGGTAATTGTGTATCTGTAGGAATTACTTGTAATTGTTCACGTACAAATCCACGTTGAGGGGCAGTAGAATCTAGTCTGTAGATTGCAGGTCTTCCAGTGGATCTAACCACGCTAGAAATTGTATGTGTAGTCACGCTCCAGATAGGATCGCTTGCTCTTTTTTTTACCACCTTCAAGTTCGCCAGGTTCATATAAATATCTTAGTGTAACACTACCTAATACTGGTTGAGAGGAAGATTCACGTTTTCCGTAGTTACGGGGGATATATTTTTTTTTGATCGCATTAGAAGGTTTCATGGAAGTTGCACGAGTAATTTCATTATTCAACGCAGCTATCACACTCCGTATTCTTGCAACCCATTCACGAGATCTATCCTTAAAGTCAGCGGATATTTCCCTTGCATATTGGTATGCAAATAACCGCTCAGCAAGTGTTCTATTAAATCGTTCAACGATTGCCTGATCACGATGAATTTCAGTATGTCCTCGTCTGATTTTAACGTTATGTTTCTTCATCAACGATGATACCGCACCAAGAAATTCTTTACCAGGATCAACTTGTAATAACCGTGGCCATCGTAGACCACCACGTTGATAAATGCGCTCAAACGCAGATGCAGCTTCAGATGCTGTCTTTGTTGATAATGGCTCCGCTTCTTTGTATCTACTCGCAACATCAACGACAGTTAACGCGTATCTATACGTGTATTGACGTCTACGTGTTTTAATGGTATCGTGTGGTAAAAACAGTATATCCGCTTGATGAACTTCATTAGGAACGCTAACATCGAAATGCGCGCACTGAATTCTTTAAGGTGGACTCAGGAAGATTTGCCATATTGCCTGTCGTGCTAAACATGATGCAGCAACATCACGTGAAACTTTTGCTGCTTCGGCGAGTTTACTAATCGCTGCTTTACCTCTCCAATACCCTCTCAGGGAATAATAAACAGTTTCCATTATGATAGTTATATAATTTAATTGCCAGCCCCTAGCACTAGTTTACCTTTCATAGCAGATTTTATCAGAAAACTAGACAATTTATCTCTGAGAGATTTATTAGGTATAGAATTTAATGCGTGAATCAATTTCACATCTGCGAGATGTCGTTGCTGCAAATCTTTACTTTTATAAGCAACGTCATGAACATGACATGCTTGTTCAATCTTATTTACTGGATACTCTCCTGGTTTTGGTTGATCTTGATCATCAAATCGGATATCAAGTCGAGTTCCAGGACCACAATAATTATATCCAGGAAGGTGTTTCTCACCGGGGTATCTAGCCCATGGAGTTCCTGGTAATTTTCCTAATAAAGCTTCGATATCTCCACCTGTTTTTGTTTTTGAGGAAATAAATTTATATTTCTTTATACCACATTTTACACACTTACCTGTAATTGCGAGTCTTTTATTTTTTGTTATTATTGTCGTTAATTCAGCAGTGGGTGTAGGTGCTCTGCATCGAACACAATATAAACTCATATTATTTATTATATGGATATAATTGACTTTTCAGCGACAAGAAAACAAGAACCAGTAAAGCACCCTCCAGCGCTTCCGAATTCCATTAGAATGATTATAATAGGCCCATCTGGAAGTGGAAAGACGCAATTATTGCTCAATCTAATAATGAGATGGCTAAAGTGGAATAAATTATATTTAGTAGCACCATCTGTAGATGATCAGAGGTGTTATGAAGTACTTAAGGATTTTAATAAAAATGCAAAACTACTGGACGAAGACGGAAATGATATTATTATTGATTTTATAACAGATATTGATGAAGCACCATCTGTAGATGATCTAGATGGATTCATTAATAATCTCGTAGTATACGATGATGTGATGCTGGACAAGCAATCCAATCCAGCTAGAATATTTTCTCGAGGTAGACATAAAAACACGGACGTGATTTATGTTACCCAGCGATATACACAAATTCCAAAAGTAATCAGAGACAACTGGAATATTTTAGTTGTGTTTAATGGAGTAGATAATTATACTCTACAGAATCTTTATTATACCTGGTGTTCAGGAGATATGGACATGATCAAATTTAAAAACTTCTTTTCAAAAGCACAAGCTGTTGCGTTTGGATTTATAACAATAAATCTACATGACCCAAGATCCAGATATCGAATAGGTCTTGATAAAATGTTTGGTTAATTACAGCAGCAGGAAGGGTGAACCACAAAAACTGAGTGACCCGCGAGTAAACGAATCGCATAAAAATCTGAAAAAAATACGTCAACAGAAAGTAACGGAAATGAGCTAACCTAAACTGTATGGAAATAATAAAAGTTATAGGCTTCGGTTTATGTTATTGACCTTTTTTTTCAGCCACTGTAGGAACCTTTATTTTTTTATAAATAAAGTCTCTGCAAAGTTGTAGGGTTCACCCTTCCTGCTGCTAAGAGTCCTATCTAACTCTTCAAAAGTTGTACCCGTTTCTCCCCATGTAAACCCTTTCAGGCACATGTAGCTCTCTGTAACTGAAACACAACAATCTACATTGCTTACACCTGACATAGGTTAACTCGTACGCTCTTTTCTTCTCAGTGTTTCCCTCTCCTTTCCCTTATTACTAACTTATGTTTTGTTCCATAAGATTGTAGTGTACTATTTGTTCGTGCTTCATCTGTATAATGTGCAACCTTTGTAGTCATCGGCTTTTTAAGGTGTAAGAATGTGCAGCAGCATGATATTTTAACAGTTACAATTAAATATGTCTAAACTGATCTGAGAAAATAATTGTCCATTTAGGAAAGTAGTTCCATTGAAAATTTTGTACGGAAATTGCTTCTCACGAT
Organism: Megalonaias nervosa; assembly: GCA_016617855.1. Lineage (NCBI taxonomy): Eukaryota > Metazoa > Mollusca > Bivalvia > Unionida > Unionidae > Megalonaias > Megalonaias nervosa. The sequence goes on from JAECUM010002838.1 coordinate 56,505, forward strand.
TTTACAATAAACGCTACAAATAACTGTTCATAGTTCAAGTATGATGTTTCAACAGCCATCGTTAATAAATCCGGCTATCCGTTTTACCTCAGGTAATATAGTTTATTACTAATAATCGGAGTGTTGCGATACCTCCACAGTCTAGGCGGATAATTACATTTCGCTCTGACTCATAACCAATGATGTATTGAAAGTACCGTAGAAATGAGACCAGTCATCGAACGAACTAAAGAGGTTTCGATCAGAATAGGCCGAATAGGCTTAATACAAACGATTCGAATCATTAAATTGAAAATATTAAGTCCGTAAATTCACCCTTATTTTTGCAGCTCATTCCAATAATGCATTGAGGGGTTTGAAATTTCAACTTGAGGCCTGAAACCCTACTCCGTTTTCTTTTTTTTTTTCCTTTTTTTTTATGTCGATGCCATGAGTGCATATCCTTTTCAAATGTATCGTCGGCTACAGATACAAAGAGAACATCTCAATGCCATGAGTGCATAGTCTTTTCAAATGTATTGTTGGCTGCATATACAAAAAGAGCATTATTGATGCATGATACAGTTTTAAAGAATAACATATATCCGATGGGGCGTATTCTTGGGCACACATTACAGTTAAAGTCTTTCAGATTCAGAGCTCCGTATTGCAGAAAAAAGCAATACACAGTAGCGTCGAAGGATCTGTCAAACATTCTGTAAATAGTTAACAAAACTCTCGCCGAAATTATATTTTCTACTCTACTACAAAATGTTTCACAAATAAAACATAAAATTTGTTTTATAAGTGCGACCGCATTGTTGACAAAAGTTGTATGAGGGAATAAAATATATATCACGATTCCTTTTTTCCATGGGACGCGTTGATAAGCATACATTAAACTCAAGGCCTTCTAGATTCCATGGGATCCATTGATAAGCACACATTAAACTCAAGGCCTTCTAGATTCAGCACTCATTTCCATGGGACGCATTGATAAGCACACATTAAACTCAAGGCCTTCTAGATTCAACACTCATTTCCATGGGACGCATTGATAAGTATACATTAAATTCAAGGCCTTCTAGATTCAGCACTCATTTCCATGGGACGCATTGATAAGCACACATTAAACTCAAGGCCTTCTAGATTCAGCACTCCTTATTGCCGACGAAAACAATACATAGTTGAGAAAAAGGAGGAATATAATGCCAATATTATAAACATTCTGTAAATCTATGACGAGATTATCGCTGAAATACATTATCTACGCTACAAATAATATCTCACAACAGAAACATAACAAGGTGTTTTTAATATGCAAATTCAATTTTGTTAAGGCTCTGCAATTTTAGATCAGTAAATTAAACGTTCGAATTGCACTTAGGAGTGACTGAAAAAGTCACATCACTTTGAAATTTCTTAGTCCAATTTTATGTTTTTGTGCATACTTAATTTACATTGTGTGCTTCAGCGGTGTCCGAGGTTGAAGATAGAGTTCTGGCGTACCTGCCTAATCTCAGTTGTTTTAAAGATATCTATCTGAAATTAAACTGAGGACCTGATTTTGATAACAACCTTATAATAATGTTCTGGAAGCGAACGTGTTTACAATTTGATGGAATGTTTCATTTAAAACGACCCACATCTTGTGCTTACTGTTGCATTTTATGCCAGATGAAATTAAAATACATAGGATGAGGTAAACAACTATTCAATCAAGTTATAATATATGTCTCTGGAATCATTTTTAGTTGTGTTCAGTTACGATTTAAGAGGAATTATTTATGTAAATTTTTAATTGAAATTATAAAGTGCACATTGACTTTTTCAACTAAACCCCTACTTTCTGAATACTGAGAACTCGTTCACTGATATGCTGTATTATATCATTTGTTACGAGTATATGCTCTTAAAATAAGTAACAGAAAAGAGAAAAGACAACAACCTTTGTAAAATTTAACTCATTATCCTTGACTAAAAAGTAAAAAAAAAAAATAAGAAAAAGAATGTACGGTATTGCCAATTAAATCCAAATTGTAATCGAAGAATTAAAATACAAGTCTTATCAATGAAAAGTTCTAAGTGAATCACAGTTCAAATCCCATTGAAAATCCAAAATGGAAGGCGATGACGTCTGCAACAGCCAGCGCTGTACTGATGTGTCAACAAACTCTTGTTGAATCACATAAAATATTATTCCAGTTTTTCAATTTCGTATAAGTTCCAGTAAATATCTTTGTCCAAGAATTAATTCAGAGCACTTTAGTATTTCCAGGAAAACGATCATTTGAATTCAGTAATTTGAAGAAAAATAAAAGTTCAGCCCAAACTGGACACAACCTAAAGCAATTTGACGTCCCAAGTGTTAAGGCACGGCTGATACGGTTCTTATCATAACATCAGTTATAACACTAACTAAATTTCAAAACAGATTCCCAGATGGGGGTCAAGAGTTCATCATTCTAGAAAAAATAGAAGTTTCTTTACGAACTAACTCGTGTCTCACGTCTCGTAGTCAAGGTATGACCTTGACTCAACTCAATGACTCTTACTCTGAGACAGATAAAGCAAAACTAAAAAGGTTGTTTACCAAAACTGTCACTGATTTTGGAATAAGGTCAGCAACAAGATACAATGTTTTAATTCTGGACTATGTCAAATCCAGTAAACAATGTTACACTACAATAGCATGTTATGGAATAAAAAATTATTTTAAAATAACAGACAAACAATTCATTTAAATATACATAACACATTATGTTATATCAATATTATTGCCACATTAACTTATTCAAGACCATTAGCACATCACCACATTCAAGATTAGTTGACTGCATTCGAAATAGTCTAAACATTTGGAATTGTTAATAGAAGATTAGTTACGATAATTATGTATTTAATTTACAATATTGTAAGTTTCTTTTAAAACTTCATTTTATTTTCACGGAAAATAAATAGTTTCTTGAATTTATTAAACGTGGGGCATTTTCTCTTGCTTTTATAGGCTTTTGAAAATAAATTAACTTCAGTTTAAACTGTCGCTTTATTTTGTTATCCTCAGTTTCCAGAGAAAACTAGCTTGCATAACAGTGATAACCAAGCTTCGAAATATTGCTCGTGACAGAAAAATTTTCCATCGGCATGTTGATACAATTTGCAACTTTCAAAGGAATTGATTAAGTACAGGTACATATATGCCCTTGAGTTTGATTGGACAAAGACATACTCAGCGTTGGCAGCTAATGGATAAAGTTGCCGTCCAGAAAGATAGTTAGCATCTTGGCCCACGGTTTAAATATCTGATCCAGTGGCCATGTCTCAATAGGTAAAACATTCTAATTTATTCCACGCTTAAACAACTGCAATTTAAAAGAAGACTATTCTACTACTAGGGTTCCATGAACATAAAATAAAGTTGTAGAAACAAAAATAATATAATTAAGCACAAACTGTCAAATTGACTAGAATTTAAATGATACGAGTTTAATGTTATTCAGTTGATATCATCTAATTCATTTTACATGGTAACTGACACTTTGCACTGGGAATAATACAATATTCTGCATACTATAATTTAATAGCTCGATATTATTTACTGTAATATGTGTAATTGTGCATATTATATGCAATAATACTCAATCTCAAAAGCATCATAACTATAATATGCTCAAAATCCTATACTCTATGTAATGTTATTTAATGTCCAAACTAAACATCATACGTGTAAGGTGTATAAAATAAGATATTCTGTACAATAAACAATAATTATAATCGTATTATGCTTACATTCGTATACCCTGTTTAATATTACTCAGTGTCAAAAGCATTATACCTATAATATTCTTAAATAGCGACATTGTACGTACTAGTACTCAGCGACAAAATCAAGTTACAATATAAAGTAGGTCTATGGTGCTAAATAAATTGTCTTTTTCTCTGTCTCTTGTTCTTTTTCGCACACAATCATGCCTTTGTTAATTGATTTGTCGTTTTGTAATGAATGCTATATATGATATTTGTGTTTTTGTGTGATATATATATTGCATGATTTATTTATTATATTCACATAGCATTTATTGATGCATTTCTGTTTTTGTGGTTAGTTATTTTTAGCACATACACTATCTTTGACGAATATTTCTTTATTAAAATATCAGATGTCCTTTTGCAAAACCGATTCCCGATATAAATCTACTGCTTACCATGACAAAATTACTGCATGATGACTGGAATTTGTATGATGACAGCAATTTGCATGATGACAGGAATTTGTATGACTTTATTTCTCTCTCTCTCTCTCTCTCTCTCTCTCTCTCTCTCTCTCTCTCTCTCTCTATTTAAAATTACATTTTCTATTGTCTTGTAAGCAGCGCATATTTAAAACTGTTCACGACAACTGCATCGATGTTTTTAAATGTTAGCAAAGTTTCTGAGATACAAAAATATTATATATGGTTCTAGTTCTCCCTCTTTTGGTCTGTATTTTGTTTCTCTCACTCACGATCTTCGCATATTTTGCATTGTTGGAATGCATGATATGTAACGCCTTCATTGATTTCGGTACATCTATGTATATGTCTGTACATACGGAGCCTACATTTCACACTCGTTTTGTCTCTAATGAGTGATAACGATATGTAGACAACATTGCATACATAAACGTCCTGGATTGTGTATAATTTCGTTAGATAAGCGGCTATACAGACGTACATTTTCCCACGTCGTAGTTTTTCAGGGCTGAAAACTGTGTGGTTGAATTGATTATTTCTTTATACTTCCTGTTGTTACTGTTGCATTTTAATTTGAAACTTTCCTGATTTATGAAGATAATGCATATTTTTGAATTTAGGTAAAATTGAATACCATGTAAATTCTGGATATGTACAATTCATTTGTTTCGTCACCTCTTTTATCCAGTTCTTTGCTTGAAATGCGAGTTGTGTTGGTTAAATGCGTGTAAGCGTGATGATATTTTACCAAATATGTACATCAAAACTGTAGTCATTTATTTATCAAGGCATTCACTGGTGCGCCTTTTACGCTTATCTGATTATCTATATCTTTCTTTCTATCTTTCAGTTTCTCTCTCTCTCTCTCTCTCTCTCTCTCTCTCTCTCTCTCTCTCTCTCTCATATATATCACTAGCCCAAGAAAACACAGAAAGAACTTAAAAAAATTTATTTTAATTCTTAGTCATTCAAGGGCCTTTAGGATTATATTATTGTGATACATCAAAATACTGTTAGCACATGGCCACATTTCTGACCATTGGCACATCAGCACATTCGATACTACAGGCACATCAACACTTGTAGTATTGGGATTTATTTAAACAGTAATGCAATTCAACTGGAACTTCATGTATTTGGACTTGTGACGTAACATTTTGGACTATTTGCTATTTTATCCACAATATTGTAAGTTCGTTTATATTTTCACTTTCTATTCCAGGAAAATAAATGATTTGTTGAATTTTTAAAGCGTGTTGGTTTCCGCTCTTTGCTGTTACTTACTTTACGATAATAAGAGTTGTAACATATATATATATATATACCGCAAAATTCCCAATCCATCTTGATTAATAGTTTCTGAAACTTTAATGGGGACTAATCCAAACTCTCGCGGAGCATGGAATCCATTTTCTGGAGAATATTTAAAAAATAACATAACCGGCATTTATATTTGGGATTATATATATAAAGGTGGTGTGGATATGTTAAAGTCTTTATAAATAGGCCATCGTCGCACCTCAAGAAATTCGAAACGCCATGTGCATCATATCGAGTTAGGCAACTGCTTTCTTCAGACTTATTAATTAGTGCAAATATTGAATTTGTTTTCTGATCATGATGCCCTCACGTTGACTTGGTCTGCAACGAAAATCCGGTTTATCTTGTATACAATGTATTAATTTACACGTCACTAAACTTATTTCGCAAGAAATGCAAGATACTCCGTAGAATTTGTCCTAGTGCGTTCAAAACACTTTGTAATGAACCACAGTATCCAGATATTGGTATAAGTCAATTTGTATGTATATATGTTTACCAAACAAAAATGAATTTATTTTCCCCAAAACTGTATTGCTTTTCTCTATTTTCAAATGAGTTTTTGTGTCATTTAATTGTGGCATATACATGTTATGTTTTCACAAATTAAGAGAGTAACATCGACAACATAGGATTTCGGTCTAACTCAGAGTGAAAAGTTTTACCGACAACAAACTGAGCACCAATTTCCAAGGAATGTTTAGAACTTAATAATGGTTGTCTACACAGTCATAATGAAATTTTATCACGATTCTTCTGATCAAAATCATTTAAGTTTACGTCATTTAGGAAGCCACATTCGACGGTTGTTAATTACACAGAAATCCCGATTTCTAAAATCAATTCAGCAACGGTTCTATTCAAAAGCTGACATGATTTAGACATGATACAATTCGTGAACTTTCCGCAGGCACTTAATGTTGGACCTTTACAGAAGCTTTTACAACTACTGATGCCAATGTCCGTGATCACTTGCGCGCATAGTGTAGCCAAACACACAACATGTAATACACAGTTGAGAATTTACCCAAAGAAAATTAAAATCCCTCTAGAGTGTCATAACTGGAATGGGTGTCATAGTCACTTTATAATGCAAACGATAACCACTGCATCAAACTCAAAAGTAAGCGAAAAACGCCTACAATATGGAAACATACATGTCGTTTAAGATAGACCAACATAAGTTCATCGATTCATTACAGTTTCTGAATTCCTCGTTTGACAAGGCGAGCATTCTAGCACCGGAACATTTACAATTGCTCTTCGATACTGTCCTACCAATACGGACTTAGTAACGAGAAAAGGTGTGCATCAATACCAGTACATGAGTGCCTGGAGCAAATATGCTGAAGCTCAGTTGCCACCGATCGAAACATTTTATTCATCGCTTTCCCTGGAGAGTATTTCAGATGAAGATTACGCGCATGTAGAGTTTGGTACTCATTCGAATGCAAACATCCAGGCGAATATCACGATCTATATTTGTGTACCTATCTATTGTTGCTCACTGATTTGTTTTAAAAACTTTCGTGGCATTGCCGTGCATATGTACACG
>JAECUM010002839.1:0-12697 GCA_016617855.1 Megalonaias nervosa
CTATCTCATCTATTATACTTCCTGCATTTTACAGACATTTTTGGAAAGAATTACTTTTATTATACATTGCTAGAAAAAAAGGAAAATACATCTATCAAAATCAACATTGAGTTTTTACTGTTTCGATAAATACAAGCATTTTGTGAAAAGAGAGGTTTAGGGTAAATTTTATTTAGCTTTTAACTTGCTTTTCACCTTCAATTCTGAGTTTGATTGGAACAGGATTCCCTAAAACCTGCTTTACAGGGAGACAACCCTTTCAGTCAACAAAAAGCGATCTCTCAAAATGGGCCGTCTCTTACTAGAGGTTATCAAATCATATAAAATAGTTGATCTGTGCATGAAAAATGTGATCTTAGATGACAGGTGGTTTTTCAAAACAAGTCTTTTCATACCAGTTTTATTGTACGTCCCCTTCTGATGGTAAACTTTAGGAATCAAATATTTTTCACTGTATTTTGTTAGATTACTAACAAATATTAGTAAATGACAAGATTGATTCTTTAGGTCCTATTGGATGACTGCAGGATCTATTTTAAGACAGTTTGCATTTCTTCATGATTTTGTGATGCTATTCCTGACTACAGGAATTATATCTTTACCAGATGGCACTACTGCCCTGCGCCAATGTGATATGACGTCATGATGTCCTGTGATACGATAACTCTTGTTATTTTCAAAATGGAGGATCTCTGATACCATTTACAGAAGTAATGTAGTCCATGGGCTACCAAAATACCAGATCAATGCTATCATATCTACAAGTCAAGCAGCCAATGAGCTACCAAAATGCTTGATCTGTGATATCAAATGTAGATATCAAGTCTCTATAAATTACATTCAAACTAAATTTATAAAAAACATGTTGCCTGAGAGATAAAGTAATAATAAAGAAAAAAGGGTTTTAGAACTATTGTACTGTTAATAACATGACAATGATACTGTTGATGATTTTCTTTTACTTTTAGCAGCGTTATAACTTTAGTTACAGCTGAAGATTTTATCAATATTCATAAAATAAATCTGAGTAAATGGCAATATTAAAAGTAAAACAAATAAATAAGAAATATACAAATCCAGAAATGTGTTCATGGAACATAGAGGCTGAAATGAACTAAACTGAAATCTTAAACAAGGAGTGTCAGACAGATGTACAGACACACAGATGGACAAAGATAAAACTATATCTCCATACCACTGTCATGGTGGGCATAAGAATCACTGTATATCTGTAAAAAGATGCACACATAACGTCATCACACTTATCAAACGTAATGTGCATATTATCAATAACAAGGTGTCATACTTACATGAAATCAGTATCAATTATAGCTAATTATCACCTGTGTATCAAAAGTGTATAAAAATGTATGAAGAATACACTTAATTCATACTAAATTTATCTATGTACATTTAATTCTTAGAAGTACACTATTCCCTCATTATTATGCCCTTCATTATAACACCATGTATGTTATATGGCTGAGATGGTTAGAGATTCCATTTCAATATGTAGTTAGTGAGAACATGAGTATAATGTACTTCATTATAAGGTGGTTTCACTATAAAGTGGTATACTCCAGGACTCCTATGGATCGCTTTATAATGGATTGCATTATAATGAAGGAGTGCTATAACTCTGTAATAAGTAAGAATCTATTAACAAGTTTGAAAGGCTGATCTAAAAGAATGTATACTAAAATGTAAAACAAAAATTAAAATTGTGGACATAACTCTGTCACACTTCAAAGATGATAGACCTTTGAAAAATTATAATGTTGTCGAGTTTTAGTTACTACATTCTGAATAAGTATCAGTAACAAATGAAATGTTTAATCAGTCTGAAAACCTTTCATTTTGTGTTTTTTTTCTTCCCAATTTAAATTCATTTCTAATCACCATAACATTGTCGAAAGTCTTAAAACAAAGTGAATTCTCTGTTTGTTAGAGCCATTTCATTAACAAATCTGAAAAAGAAAATAAAAAATATATGAGAATAGAAGAAATAAAAATGATTATTATTAATAATTTATTTAAAAAGCAATATTAGCCTTGAAAATGCCAATTTTGAATATTGGAAATCATACATTTTGTTTGTGGCAAACAATACTCAAGTGAATACACATATTACCATATATACTTGCTTATAAGTCACATTTAGCTGCACAGATCCAGATTTGCCCACGCATAAAGTGCTAGGAGATTTGTTATCAGTAGAATAAGCAGCACAGACCCTGATCAGTCAGTGTATTATGTGATGGCAGATAAGGGTCCATGTTGGTTGTAGTTGGAACTGACTAATAAGTGAGTATGATTAGTTTCTTGACTTAATATATAACCGTGTGGCAGAAATGGAGCACAGCACAAAATCTTAATGCTGACACCTATACCAGCGATGATGATAATGACAAAAACAAGATGTTAGCAAAGTGATACTGTTATGTATATTTAATTTACATTGTTTGTTAGTTGTTTTTATTACTTTTTTATTTCATTACATGCTATTGTAATGTAACATTGTATGTTAGACTTGACCTTGTCCAAAACTGAGTTCATTTCTGCCTGACCTGAATTGATTTTTTAAAAATTTTATAATGTGTAAATAGCTAATACAAAGCTAATTTATTCTTTATGTGTATGGCATTAAAATCAGTATTATTATCTATAGAAGTAAATATGTTTATTTGGGTCTAGGTCTCGGTTTTGGAATTTCCTTAGTGTGTTTTATATAATCTGGGTTATGGTTTTTATTTTGTGAACATTAGGATTATTCTAGAAGGTTATTTTCCATTAGGTAATGTATTTTTGTTTTAGAAAATGCTAATTATGACCTGAGGTCAAGTAGAGAAATATATTATCTTGCAGCTGAGAGGACTTTTTCAGCCATGCTTCATGATCTAGCACTTTCAAATTGTAATATATGTTGTGTCCAGTATTTCATTTTTGGGCTTGAAATTTATTTCTTCAAATTATTGAATTCAAGTGATTATTTTCTGTGGAAATACAAAAGTGCTCTAATAAAACTCTTTGATTGAGACATTCACTGAAATTTATAGTGAATTCAGACCTGGAATTATATGACTGTGATTCAACAAAAAACTTTTGACAGATCAACACTCTATAAGCTACCACAGACACATCATTGCCTTCAGTTTTTGGCTTTATTTTGGACTTCTCTTGAATTTTATTCAGGACTTTAAATTATTAGGACTTGTGTCTGTAATTCTCTTGGATTATTTTGTGATTTAATTTGCCATATCATAGTTTTTTTCTTGTTCTAATTTTCACTTTGTATTCTAGGGAAATAAATTATTTGTTGAATTTTACAAAGCTTGTTGCCTTTCACTATTTTCTGTTACTTGATTTAAGAGAATAGACTCTTAACAATACCAGCAATTCACCAACACTCTGCAGCTGTGATGAAATCTGTGCACTACTACAATCAATTCAAACGTTTCAAATCACTACCTGTATTATTGTAGGAGGTCATACACTACTATGTGAACATATGCATACATAATCTGAATACGGTAAAACCCTCAAAACTGAAAATACTTGGAACCAAATAACATTTTTGGTTTTGAAATGTTTTCGGTTTAATGACAGTATTGAAGATGTAAAAAAATGTATCTTTATACAGTAGTAGTTGTTGTTATTGTGGGTTTAAAGCTTTTTTCAGCACACTATAGGATATACATGGTGGCCAGTATAACTGAGTGGAAGAAGAACCAGGAAAGCCCCAGTAAGAACCATTGATCCATGTGAAACTTATCTTTACACTGAAGTGATGTACAAGCACATCATCATGGATATCAGTTTTTAATGTTAGAGAATTTTGTTTGTGTGTGTATGTGTGAAATAGGGAAAGCACTTTTATGTGGCTAGAAAAAGATGTAATTCTGTGAGAACATGCATGCCTGTTTCAGCGTTGAAATTCAACAATTACAGTAATAATCTGTTTTCTTTCTTAACATTTAATGAAAAATTAGGTGAACAATTTACATTTCTTTTAAGTACTCTTTTATCTGTCTCCATTCAAGTGCATTTACTTAAGAATTTACCTTAAAAGCTGATCCTGCTTTACCGTGTAAAAACTTTAGATTAGCCTATTGTCAGCCCTAATATGTGTCAATGCATAAGTAGAGTACTGTTTTTATCTCATTAGCCATTTGGACAATTACTGGTGACTGACTCTGGGATACGCCTACATCAGCATTTGCTAATCATAAAAAACCATGTTCAATGTGATTTATTTCACACATGATTACGTGATATTTTTTGGACCATAAATATAAATGTTAAAATACATTTCCAAGTCTGAAGTGAGTTTTGGTTTCATAATGTTCATTATAGCAGGAAATTAAAATTTGGTATTGAAAATGTGTTTCTGTTTTCAGAGTAGAGCGGTTTGGTTTACTGGAATACAAATGAAGAGAAAAAATTTGGAACCAAATAAAGATGTTAATCCTTGTGGGGATTTAGGTACAGTTGGGTTTGGTTTTCAACTTTTCAGAGTTTCAGTGTATATGTGTGCAGAGAGGGGCTGGATCAAATTATTCCTGTTGCTTTCCTCAACAAATGTAGCAAATATTTTGATATAAATGTATACATAAAAAAAAAAAAAAAATATCAAAGCATTAAGATTACTGATGGCTTTGAGGGTTATCACTAACTATATCATGTCCTGAACAGGACCAATAATTGTTTGAATATACTAATTATATTGTCCATAACAGCTAGAAGGTCTCAAGGTAGAGTAGTTTTGTAACTAACTCTCTTAATAATGTCTTTATAATGATTATTATTACCGGTATTATTATTATTATTATTATTATTATTATTATTATTACAGTGTGACCCCGCTATAACATGGTAGTTGGGAGCCATAGAACCCGACTGTGTTATAGACCGAACCGTGTTATGAGCAACCAGGTCAGTTAGCTGAAGGAAATGATGCAAGTACCCGAAAAAAATGTGCAGGAGGGGGGAGGGTAAGTAATAAATGCGGGCGCAAAAATACGTGCTTCATTGGCACAGTTATCATCTTAAATCGATGCATATTAAATGAGAAATATACCTGTAGTGAAAACAGAGAAGGCATATATAATATTTTACTTTATTCAGAGAACCAAGCATTGGTACATATATGTGTATACTGTTTATATATACATGTCCAATGTATAGCAATGAATAAAGTATCAACACCGTGTAGTCACCCACGAATCACGTCACATATGCTGAATCCATAATACAAGTAATTCCATCGAAAATATGCACACAAACAGATTCAAAATATTCAATAATTTTGTCACAGGTCATATAGGTCTGAATCCAGTGGGAGAAAATAGCACAATCACGTAACGAATGATCAAGCACATTTACTTTTCAGTACATTCCAAGTCAGTAAAATTTTGCGTTTTAAGCGCAGTCGGTAGAGTTCGTAAGGATAAACTTTTTCCTGTAAAAATTTTATTGGTGTGGTCCCTCTCAGAATCAACATCATCTGAGGGACCCCCTAGATCGAAAGTTAAAGGGTTTTTATGTGTTCTTGTTTATCCAATATGTATGTGCAATTGTGTTCCTTATTTTTTATAAAATTTTGATTTTATAAATTTTGAGTTAGGGTATATACACCATTCAAATTTTTTGTTTTTCTCAGCTTGTTAATTTTATTTATAGTCCTATTCATAATATCTTGTTTACTGAAGAGAAATAGAGTTTTAGTTTTTATAGTAGTCTATAATACAGTAGCATAAGCTGCTAAGTACATAAGTTCAAATCCATAGCACCTCATGGCGCACGTGCACAACCTGTGCTCTCAACAGTGAGCACCATGTGCACGTGCTGCACGTTTCCACTATTTCAAATAAGTTCACATTATACATAGTTTATAAAGTCTTAATTATTAACGAAAATTATAGTCAAAACAAATAGATACCATCTAAACTACTTAAAGCTTAGTTCTGCACTTCACAATATGAAAATTTATAGCAATAACTATTTTCACAGTACTTTAACACTTATAAATTTTTGTAACGAAATTTTAGAAATACATATTTTGTCTTCAATTTCATCTCTAAACAAATCTATATACTTACTTTATAGTGTATGTAACAGCTATAGAATAGATAGTAGAGTCGAAGTGAGCAGTCAGAAGATCTAGGAACTGTCCGTTAGTCTAAGTCGATTTTTAATAGATATTCTCTTGGTAATTTTAATATTATAACTCGATTCTGCAACATTGTCTATCACATTTCTCTATTATCTCGAGTTGGGAGCAGTTATATATCACACTTTCACATATATCACGTCCAAATTCATATTAATCAATTCTTGGAATTGTTCAAATTCTGATTGCAAACTTTCTGTAGTTACGAATATAAAGATAACATCTAGTCCTTTTCCGTTCTGAGTCATTGTCATATATTCATCCTGTTATCTGTTATCCATAATCTGAAACATAGACCTTTATCCTTTTCTTTTTCCATTGTTTTCGAAACTTTTTTAATCCATTTTTGATTCTTACTTATCCTCTTCTTTTCACCCCTACGACATTCTCTTTACCAAGCAGTGGCAATCCATCACGGCATTCCTTTCTACTAAGTAGTGGCAATCAATCTTCTCGGCATTCCTTTCTCCTAAGTAGTGGCAATCCCTCATGGCATTCACTTCCACTAGGTAGTGGCAATTCGTCACGATGTACTGAAAGGGACCTCCTGTTCAACAAAGCCATCCTCAAACACCAAAACCCTTGGCAATGACTTGACTTGTCAAACAGGAGTTTTCTTTAGTAAAAGGCGAAAGATTAATACATGAAGAGAAACCATAGTAAAAAGGAAACTTTCATGGCACAGTAAAAGTGTTTCAGTCACGTTGGAAGATAAAACAATCCATCAGATTCCGTTGCTTTTATTTAAGTTCAGTACTGACTTCCTTTGAAGAAAGGTTCTTTGTTTTTATTGAAGGTTGTAGTCGGCTTTCTTTGATGAAGGGTGCATCCATTATTGTAGTCACACCGCTTAAAGACAGCTTTGGAGAACCAAACAAATGCCCGTTTCTTATTGTGGCGGCAACATCAAAAAATTGTATTGCATGATTAAGACTGATTTTTTTCCCATTTGCTTAGTACGTTTTCATAACAATCGGTGCTTTTACTTACCATCCACATCCAAATGTCAGTCTATGTAAATATATTAATTACTAGCGAGCGACCAAAAATCCGACAAAAGATAGATTATGAGATAATGCCTCGTCTGGTTGATCTCCGCTACCAGAAATGTAAATTTGAAAAAAAAAAGCAGATATCTCAAAACATACAGTACTCATACTAGATGTCAACATAGGCGGATTATGATATAACAATGCACTGTTAAGATATGGACAAAGAATTTGTATATGTAACAACAGATAAATTTCAGTGCATTTTATATCAACTTTGCGGCTTCCTTTCATGGGACCCATGAATTTCTCCACTCCAAACCAATGGTTGTATATACAAGTTTAAACAGCCAACAATGTCGCCAATAAAAAAAAATTGCCTGATGGTATATTTTGCCGCGAATAAGGAAAAAAGAATCGCAATTTGCGATACTGGCGAAGCCCTGAGCGATTCCTGAATAAACTTTTTACACATTATTTTTCGTACTTTTAAGAAGAAAACACTATTTTTTCGTGTATGAGAAAAATGCATATAAAATTTCGGGAGCTACGCCACGATTGTCTTGTATTATTCATACCCAATCTCTTCCCTAAAATAATAATAAACTTGTTTGTTTTTTTTTGTACTTTTAAGAAAGAAATTTTTTTGTGTACGAGAAAAATACATGTATATGAAATTTCGGGAGCCATACCACGACCGTGTTATATCCGAATTCGTGTTATAACGGAGCATGCTATGGCGGTGTCACACTGTATTATTATTATTATCATTATTTATTAGATGATAATACCAATATTGCTGTGACTTATCAAAATTAGATTCAAATCATTTCCTTTTGTGGAAGCAACTGTAGTTCAATGGTTAGAGCATTGGACTTGTAATCCATGGGTAATAGGTTTGATACCTGCCCAGGACAGCTCAGGTCAGTTGCCTTGGAAAGGCACTTAGCTCTTTTTTCCTTCGCATAATCTAACCAACAATATGTTTAAAGTGCTGTGAAAATCAACAAACCCCAAAATGTACTTTCCTTTCAAATATTTCATAAAATACTTATAGATAAAATATTTTCACAAATTTATACCTCTGAAGACAGTTTAGTATTAAATAATTATGTTTTGTTTGAACTACTACCACTGGCTGTAAAACTAAAATAAAGGAAGGCAACTGCACTGGGGATTAGTTAAAATTTGAGTTATATCCCTTGATCCTCATTCTTCCTTCAAGCACAGCAGCGTACTATTGAGATAAAAAATAATGGTTAAAAAGTACCTAATAATCATAACAACATAAGAAACTTCACAATGAAAGAGTGCTAATATCTAATCACAAGATAAATACAAACCTTGTCATTTCACTGTTAATATTGGGTCTCCTTGGAACATAGGCCCAGCGCATGTTCTGTTTGAGTGGCTCATACTGTGACCACCAGCCATAGTTCTGGGTTGTAGTGAGGGGGAATGTATATATCATGTGTGGCTCTGAAAATAAATATGAAATTCTTTTCAAATCAGGTTTAATGTTTGCACATCACTGATGTGCATGTAGTTTATATAGCATTCAATATGTTTGATCCATATTTCTGTAAATGTAAACATATTTTTCATTATAATGCAGTCATACTGTAACGCAGTATACTCTATGGCTCTCATAGACAGCACTGTAATGACGAGTACTCAATGCATAATGTACTTCATTACCAGACAGTGTTACTACAAGGCAGTATACTCTATGGTGCCAATATACAGCATTATAATGAGGGACTACTGAGTACTGTATGTATAATGTACTTCATTACAAGGCAGTCTTACTATAAGGCAATAAACATTATGGTTTCCATGGATGGCATTAAAATGTGTATTGTATAATAAGGCAATAAACATTATGGTTTCCATGGATGGCATTATAATGTGTATTGAATAATTTATGTTGCTTTCATAGAGAAAGATTGCTTGTTTTTACCCACCCACTCACCCACTAATTGTAAGGAGGATTTCTCCCTCTGATTATCAATGTAATCTGATTTATTATTTTCCATTAAACTGTTTCAACATGACAGAAAGCATTTGAAATCAAATTACATGTATCTTCATAGGATGGATCAAAAAACCCCAAATACTGTCTTCACATGAAATATAAATGCATCAATTATTTGTACACAATACAAGAACATTAAGTTTCTTATTTGTAGAAGTTTCATGGAAGAAACACATGTATATGTGGAAATGTGTCTGCCCATCATTCCTTCCTTCTGTTCAACCCACTTTCATTATGCACAAAAACTCCATTATTAATTATCAGATTTGAAGCAAATTTAATATGCAGCTTCATACTGACAAGAACAAGGCTGAGTATGATATCAACATTCTACATAATTGTTTTGCAAGGTTAAAGCCGTGACTTGTCAGAAATACTTACTTTTGTTTCTGCACAATAACACCCTTAAGTAATACTGGCTATCAACCAAATTTGATATGCATATTGATTTGTATATACTTCAAAAAATTAAGTTGAGTTCCATAGTTAGCTTCTGCATCATCATTTAGCAGCATTATAATTCCATGATTGTCAGATTCACCTACTGAACCCTGGCAGTGCTGCGTTGTTTTGCTTGACCTTGAAACCAATGCTGATTTGTTTCTAACTGCACCATTTCTGCAGGCTGAATTGTTTCAGAACAATACTGACTTTTGGGCCAAATATATATAACAGCTCAGAACTATTATTTAAAATCAGATTGCTGTGAAATTGTACAAAGTGATGCATATATGCATGCAGATTGCAAACACTAAAAATGTTGGTGAAACTGATGAGTGTTCATGGTTACCACAGCAACCAAAAGAAGAAATTGGGTGGAAAAGTAATTTTTGACCCCCCCAAAAATGGAATATAGTGTATACTTTTCCATCAAATATAGATATTCTGAATGTGTACATGGACAGTTAATTTTTTTCTACATATCACATATCCTCAGTTCATAACTTTTAGGCCTATGCTAGATAATTAAAACTTTACTTTCAAACATGTCTCTACATTTCAGTATGTTACATTATTTAGATGATGCAATATTTATGTAGTTATTATTAAAAAACTGTCTCCATATAAAATATAATTATATTCACTTATATAGTTCATTGATAAGGAACAAATACTAATCATGCTGAAAATGATAAATAATTATAAATTTATTTTGGTTGCCATATCAACCAAAAAGTAATGTTAGTGTTTGAAAGGTTTAAAAGACTGTTTAAAATAATATTGTTAGGCGAATCTTTTATCCAACTAAATATAGCATTCATTTGTCAAAGAACTCAATGTTATCAAGTTGTTTTAATTATGAAGGTAAACTAATAATTATCATAATGTAGAACAATTATATTGGTCATATTTTAGGGTGAAGAGAATACTGTTAATGCAATGAAGTCAAACTAACGGAAAACTAGTTTTCTCATTTGAAAATTGTTGAAAGGCAGATGTCTTATAGATTTTTATGTAAACACCTCTTTAAGCAATTACTGTTGCTTGCAAGAATAAATTTGATGAATGCAAGTATCTCTATACATGTGAAAAGTATCTCTATACATGTGACAAATTAATAACTGACACAAAATCCATCTGCAGGTTACATCGACTGCAGTGGACTATTTATTCATCACATCATGCAAATGAAACACATATAAATTTTTCTTTCAAAATAAATAACTGTTAAAAAAGTTCGGATTTCACACATGGAATTAATGACTTTTACAGTTATTTATATACTCATACTACATAAACTTTTCTTTTTGCCAGCTTCATACTAAATCTTATGCACATCATAACTTTCCTTTACTATCTATTAACATGCAGACTGAGTGCACATCAATAGTATGGGATATATTATGTCTTTGATTTCTTTAATAGCACTTATATAATTAATGCATTCTTTAATATACGACAGCATATATAGTTTTAGAATAACTTTCTTTACAAGTTGTTTTAAATTCTCATTTTTAATACATCTTCTAATGTTCAACTAGTTTGAACACAACTGTCAGTAGCCTACCAAATAGACGTATTTAATTCTTTTACATTCTAGTGTCTACATCTGAATGATTTGAATGCAATATCATCAGACAGAGCAATATTATCACAGCCATTAATTTGGGTCTTTCCGAGACACAATAGAGTAGTGTACCAATTTTTAGTTATATATGGTAATGAAACGGTCAAAAATGCCAATGTGTGCTACCAAGTTAGCTCTTTGATCTTTACCGTCAAGTGAGGCAGAAATAAACAACAGTATGAACACTGTGATGGAGTTTGAAACACTGGGGAGGGAGCTCTTGTGTTCGGTACACATTTATGGTAGTGATATCAGGTATTCATTTGAGTGGAGCTGTACATTAGAGGCCTGAAAGTCATTATTACTGAAAATTAACATAAATATTTCTCACTGATTATAAATTATAGAGCAAGAGTCATGAGGTTTTCAATGATAATTAATAATTGCAACTTGCCAAAAATATTTGAAATAAACTTTCTCAGCAAAAATCTTAACATATAATAACTTCTACGTTGTCAAACATTTGAGGGGAAATAAAAAAAGAGATCAAGCTTTTTGTTCCCTGGCCTACCTCGGAAACTAACTCTGTTAAAACGAAACAAAACGAACTGACGAGGGAAAAAAGAAAAGATTTCCACCGGGTCGAAAGTTCAGATATTGGATGAAGGTCTTGATTATTAGATTCCAAAGTCACATACATTTCACGTTGCTGTCGTAAGAGTGTGTTACTTAAGAAGTGAATCTCTCTCTCTCTCGTCCATTTCTTTTTCAACTTGATTGTTGAGAGAGAGAGAGAGAGAGAGAGAGAGAGAGAGAGAGAGAGAGAGAGAGAAGCAGAGCTTAATGAACTTTATAATGTGATAAAAATATTGTGACTTTTATTTTTTAAAAATGATAGTCATGGAAGGAATATGTCAGAGTCGACACCCCGACACCCCCGTAAAATGAATGGTTGGTCCCTTTCAAGCTAGTACAGTTCTCACTCTTGATGATACAATGTATCACCCAATATAAGAAAAGGCTCTGCACATGACAGACTCATTGATAAACTTAGCTACTATATAGTTTAAGCTCGATTTAGTGGAACTTTAAAGTTGTTACTGAATGGGATGGCCATGTCATAGCACTTATATATCAACACATGATAGTGTCAGAGCACTTTCATATCAACATGTGGTATATTCCTGCAGAAAATTAATTCTCAAATTTGGAAAACTCTACGTATTGCTATTTATACCTCCACACAAAGCCCTAACAAACTTTATTCTAATTTGGACTATCACACACATATATACTGTAATTGGCGCCAACTGGGTATGGACAGCTGCGAGACTGCAACTACTTAACAGCCACCATATTGTGTACATCAACGTCCACTGTTGACAACAAACTTTCCTGGGCAAATAAGTCTGTTTGAATATTTGTTTCACTTATGTTCTGTTACAGTGATGCAGAGCCATGATCTTTGAGACAATTACATATGCTATCTCCCTGCT